>VWZT01012671.1:372164-499041 GCA_013397055.1 Pachycephala philippinensis | reverse complement strand
GCTGTGCCGGATCTCTGGGTGCGGGATGGCGGGGCACTGGGTGCCGGCTGTGCCGGATCTCTGGGTGCGGGATGGCGGGGCGCTGGGTGCCGGCTGTGCCGGATCTCTGGGTGCGCGATCGCGGGGCGCTGGGTGCTGCGGCACCGCCCCGGCGCGGGCGGAGCTGCGGGCGCTGCGCCGGGAGCCGCGGACGGGAGCGGGACGAGATGCGCCTCGCCGCTCCTATTCTTTAATTTAGTAAAAGCCATCTTACTCTCCCCCGCCCTCCCGAAGGTGGATGTCCTGGCAGCCCGCCGGGGAGGGGAGAAGGAGGAGGCTGTGGGCGGGCAGGGCGAGCCCGCCGCCTCCATCCCGCGCACAGTGAGCGCCCTGCGGCTCCGCGGGCGCTCCGCTCCCGGCTGCCGGCGCCCACCGCCCGGGGTACCGGGGCTCCTGGTGCCGCCGCTCGGGACGTGTTTGCCGGAGACTTGGGTGGCTGTTTTCCCTTTGGGTTGCTGTGGATGAAAGATACAGGTGGGTTTTTCTTCCAGTGTTCTGTGCCACCCTCCCCTCCCAAAGAAGTGTAAAAAAGTTTGTGGAAGAAGAGTCCTAAGAGGAGGTTGGCTGGAGAGGCTTTTGCTTGGTGCAGTGTTTAGAAGCTTGGCGTGAGCCCGGGAGTTCAGGAGGTGCTTTCAGTGCCCGCTGCCGGCGCCGTCCCGGCTCGGGCTCTGAGGCGCTTCTCATGGCTTTAGCCCAGCTCGGGAATGGGTCTGTCTCATCTACTCTTAGCACAGACATTTCTGTGCATAAACTTCCTCTTTGCACGTAAGAGGGGTTGCCTTAACTTTAAACATACTGGATAAAAGTAGCTTTTATTTCAAAAGCAGGGGTTTACCAGACTTAGATTTTCCCCTTGAGTAAATAGTATGGCATTCAAACGTGTGGACTCCATCACATGTGTTCTGTACTTACGTTGTTCCCGTTTCCGTGTCTGTCTGTGTCATGAACGTGAACTGCTGAAAGTAACTCTGTTGATCTGCATACAAGGGATTCTTCCATAGGTAGGAGGTTTTGGGAGCTGGGAGATCCCCAAACATCTGAACCATAGAACCTCCTCTCAGTCTTCTAGCTTAGTTCTAAGAGAGACCTCTCTCTGGATCTCTTGAAATCTTGCAGTGTGGCTTGGAGCATGGAAAAAATAGTCCAGCACAGATGGGAAATCTGACTTCAGTGTTATGAAGTCCCATGAAGACCCCCATCTTTCAGCTGTGTTTTAAAAGAATTATTTCAGGTGTGATACCTCTGGTTTTGGACGCTTTCTGTTAAAAAAATTCAGTTTCTCATCTGGAAGATGAGGTTAAATGTATGTCAACTTAAAAATACACTATTCCTGTCATAATTCTGTCAGCAGGTGAAAAAAGTGATTCTTCATGAAATTTCATCTGGGATTGTCTTTAAAATGTTATCTAGGGGGTTTGGTTTTGGTGGGGTTTGTTTGTTTGTTTGTTTTTTAATTTAACTTTTCATTAGAAATATAAGTTCTTGAATGAAAGAAAACCCCTATTTTAAAACTGATTTTTATATGAACTGAACAACTGATTTAGGTTGTGTGGATATGTAAACATAAGGGTTTTTTTAATAGCTCCTTTATATTCCAAGAGAATAATGTAGGTATAATGGAAGAGGGTAATGTAGGCTTTTTTTAGTAATATGAAGTTTGAATTTGTTTATTTTATGCATTTTTTTCAGTTTTTAAATATTTGAAGTGAATTAAGCATCATCTTTGACATGTTGCATAACATTGCAAGAGAAGATGGTAAAGAATTTCCCAGCTGGAAACCTGTGAAGCTAATGTGTTCAATAAGTTATTTGGGAGCAAAGTGAGAAGGAAAAAACCAGTTTCACTGCTCAAACTAATGTGTGGTGTCAAGTGCAAAAAGAAGCCTCTCACTCTCAGTATTAAAGCCTGTGCTCCCAGAAGCTGATCTAACATCTTCTGAAACCTTATTTTTTTCCAACAGACTACTTCAGAGAAATACAAGCAGTGATGGGTGTCTGTTTTGTTGCATCTTTAGACTTTTACTGTCGGAACTGGTTAACAGATGCAGCATTTAACAGCTGGTGACGTTAAATGAACTTTTGGCCCATTTCACCTGGCCATATGTTTTGTATCACTTGGGGTATTTTTTCCATTCCGTGTCAACTCTGGCAAATTCAAGGAGACAAACTGGATGCTGGATGCTTATTTGTCTTGGATGGAATTGTAGGTTTTATTATTTTGGGGTTTTTTAACATCTTTTGAGAAGCAGAATTGTCATCTAGTCCAACTCCCCTGCAATGAGCAGGGACATCTTCAACTCAGTCAGGTTGTTCAGAGCCCTGTCCAACCTCACCTTGAACACTTCCAGGGATGAGCATCTAACACCTCTCTGGGCAACCTGTTCCAGTGTTTCACCACCCTTGTTTTAAAAAAACTTCTTCAATATATCTAAATTGACCCTCCTTTCGTTTAAAACCATTACCCCTTGACGTATTGCTACAGGCTCTGCTAAGAAGTTTCTCCCCATTTTCTCAAGTCCCCTTTAAGTACTGAAAGGCTGCAACAAAGTCTCTCCAGAGCTTTCTCTTCTCCAGGCTGAATAACCCTGACTCTCTCAGCCTGTTCTCATAGGAGAAATGCTCAGAAGAATGTTTTTAAGATTTGGTTTTTGTTCCACTAAATTTTAATTCTGTTCTTTTAAACACAATTACATGTAAATTTAGAGTATATTGCTGGTTAGACCCAGTTAGTTTCCTTCTATAACCTACAACCAGAATTGGGTAGGAGATTTTTTTTCAAAATTGTAGAAAGAGAACTTCAAAAGTTCTTTCTCTTAGATATGCTACCTGGGACCCTTTCCAACATAAATTACCACGTACCTCCTAAAGGGGGAGGAAAAAATCAGAAAGCATCAGTGTTTCAGATTCTCAATGACCAAACAGTAGAAGGTCTGTGAAGTGTACATAATTTACTCATCAGAAAAAAACATTAAGATAGACTGTATATGTTAGACTTCAAAATCACTACAACATTTAGCACAGTGAATTTGTAAAAGTAGGGAAATAGACAAAATACTTGTTCTAAAAACTTACCATGACACAAAGATATAAAAGAAGAAAAGTGAGCAACCTCTGAATCTTCAGTAAACTGAACTCTCAATTTTCTAGTTGTTAAATATGTATTTTTCTACAAGACAATTTCCAGAAAACAACAGTTATGAGTAATATTGGAGATGCTCCATTTTAACATGTGGGCAATCATTCTAGGAGTACATGACACATGATAGAGAAGCTTTCATATTTTTTTTAGTCCAGCAAGCTATGGGTATCATGCATTTTGCACTGAGGTGTGGAAATTCATATATATATATATATGTATATATACACACACATCTCCATTGTTATGGAAAATTCTGTGCAGCATTTGCCTACATGGAAGGTAGGCTACATAGTACTATTGCTACACTAAGCACTATTGCTTCACAAAGTACACACACAATATATTCACTGCATGCAGGTAAAATTCATGCCTGTGATAGGAGAGACGTGATGCTTTGGCTGTCTGGCTGCTTTATAAATAATAAAGGAAGACATCTGTCCACTGGTAAATGTGGGAGGAGAGAAATTGATATCACAGATCTGCAAACCTTTGTGTGTACCTGAGAGCATTTGACATTATTCTTTCTGGGTAAAGAAATACCTTCTCCTTATCCTAAATTTGTCCTCATTTTAATTAAGGTCTAGCCAGGAATGAAACTTCACTTGGTATAGATTGACTTAATGTGGAGGAAGACAGAGTTCTTCTTCCGGGAAGCTGGTGCAAAAGGTATGTTTCACCATGCATTTTCTACCCTGAGGCACTTTGCTAGGAAGGTGCAAATAACCTTCTCCATGCTAAGCTGTGAGCTAGGGAAAAATTGCTTAAAACTTCCAAGGAAATGTAAACAAACTGATGTTTGTATTAAAAATCAGAGTGAAAACTGAAAAGAATGGAAGATATTCGTTACGGTTCAAAAACAGAGGAACTGTTAGTAAATCACGTACCTATTTTTTGGTCTTCATGTGGAAAGAGTTGTTCAGGTTTTTACCCTTTGTTTTTTCTGTATTTTCAGAAAGACACCCATTGTAGAAGAAAGGAGGGTAGCTGCCACTGATGGGACTGTCCATTTGCTCTGAAAGAGGAGACCATGCTGAAGCATCTTTTTAAGATACTTTCCATTCTGAGCATCAAAAAAGATCATCTAATATTATCCTAGGTTTAAAGAAGAAAGATGAATTTGAGGTGATTGTTCACTTGGTTCTGCTGCCCTGGAGTTACTGCAGAGCAGGCCCCTGGAAAGACACAGTGCAGGAAAATAGTCCTGTGCTGCAATAGAGTGTCTCACACCTGCATAACCATCTAAGAGATATCTCATCTGAGCAAAGATCACAAGGCTCCTGAGATGATTTGGTCTGTGATGGAGTGACTCTTCTGGGAAACTGCTGGAGTACTTCAGCAAAGGGCACCCCGTGTCTCTGCCCTCACTTATCCATGACAAAGTCTGAAATGAACTACTCTTGGACATATAACCTGAGCTTTGGGGCACCTGCAGATCCTGTTGAGCTAAAGGCTGGACTCTCACGAAGTGGGCACACAGTAGTGGCTGTTCTTCTTGGATTAATCTTGTTTTTTGGTTTCTTGAATAACTTGATTGTCCTCATCCTCTTCTGCAAGTTTAAAATCCTTCGTAATCCAGTCAACATGCTTCTCCTGAACATCAGCATCAGTGACATGCTAGTGTGCATCTCAGGCACTACCCTCAGTTTTGCATCCAACATCCGTGGCAGATGGATTGGAGGGGACCATGCTTGTAGGTGGTATGGCTTTGTCAATTCCTGCTTTGGTAAGAGTTCAATGATGATTCTTTACTATTCTTCTTTTTAACACTGGTGCATGAAGCAACTTGATCAGGGAGCTAAATTCTCATCTGTGGTAAACAGAAGGATACTTTGATTGCCATATTATGGTCAAGCACAAGTGAAATGCAGTTTAAAACATCTTAAAAAAAGACTTTATGAAAGAGTAGCATAGATCTAATAAATATTTCCTAGCATATCTCATTCTTCAAAATTACTTACTTCTTAAGAGCTAAAAATGGAATCTAAAAAATGGAAAGCCACTGGAGAGAGTTTGATTAAGTGTATGAACATATGTAATACTTCCCTATTTTTCCAGAAAATCTGTGCCATTGCTGAACTACAGGTCCGTCAGTGTGGTTTCTGTCATGAACCAAGCCTCCTGAAAGTACTCTATTTACCATTTTTAATTACCTCTCAATCTATAATATGAATTCCTCATGTCCCAGATAATGAGTTCTCATCATTAGATGCTTTCTGTTCTGCAAAGCAAAATCTGTATTTTAGAATTACGTGCTTGCAGATTCAATAGCAAATTAAGTTGCACGAATAGATTTGTCAGAAGCTATGGGAAAAGTATTCAGTGTTCTTTGCAACCATCTTTTTCACTGCTAGATATAAGTGTTGTAACTGGATTATTTTTTTAATTACTAAGACAAGATGAAGGACAACGAACAGTCAGAGAGCAGCCTTCATCCCCCAAAGGATGAGGCCTGTTGCTTTCAGAGTTGTACCACCAAGCAGCAACCCTTTCTTCATTTATTCCTACATTCATAAAAAGATCCACTAAAGCATAAACTGACCTGGGGGTGCATGTCTAGAAGTGATTCCTTATCTAACCCAGACCAGGGGACTTGGCACAGCTGCCTCTTGCTCAGTGTCCTTGCTTTGGTGCCTCCAGGCCAGCAGAACAGGACAAGCTCATTCCTGGCTCTTCTCCCACCCTGGATTGCAGCACATCTTGTGCAGGCCCTTTAACCCAAGTGTTCCCACAGCTCTTGATGTAAAATCAGGAGGTGGATTCAAACGCACGTTCTCTACCTGAGTTATAAACCCTTTGCTTCCAGTGGTGTGGTCTCTGGTACCTGCCCCTTCCTCAAATGTGTGCTCCACTGGTGACCATTAACTCATTGTGGCAGGTTCTTCCAGGAAAGTGCTGCTTTGCCCAAAGTGAGGTCTCAGGAGTTAGTAATGCTGCCTAATATAAGAGCACTTACTTTGGCCATCCAAAAATAGACTCTCTGGTCAACAGTACCTTTGCTTGTTTTGGTAGGTTGTTTTTTAGTTTGGTCTGTGCTGAGCAGAATGATGTCTTCTTCAAGGTTTCATTTCCATTTTTGTGTGTTGTATGAATTCCAATATTTCTGTAAGTAGTTTTCTCAGGCAGAAAGAAGTTAGGCCTATTTTTTTTCTCCATCCTTTGAGTTTTCTTTTTATTATTTACCAGTGGTATGGGAGAATAACATTTGAAGAGAAGGGGGAAAAGAGATGGGTGTTTAAGGGCTTAGAAAAAGATATGTTAAAGGTGCCCTTTGAGCCTCCTGGCTTCTGTCTGGATACATGTGAGTTACTGTCCCGGTGACTGTGGAATTAAACGTGCAAATGGGTAAGTTTCTCCCAGGGTGTTCCGCTTGTGGAATAATTCTTCAAAGTCAGATCTATATGAATCGGATGCATGGCAGGAGTGCAGATTTCTGTGCTGTTTTCATGTGAGAGTTTCTGCTATAACTCTTAAAATTTATTAGATAATTAAGGAACACACAAAAAAACAGAGTGGCAAAACCCAGAATGTCAAATGTGACCTCAGCTCCTCTGAGTGATGTTGGTGCTGTCAGAGGGGTGTCCAGGGAAGCTGAGGCAGCCTAAATGCAGGTAGTTATTAAACTGTGCACAGTTCACGTGACAGTCTTGCAGCACTCACATTTTTTCTTTCATTAGTGTGTATAAAGGACATAATGAAGAAGTTTGTTTACAGAGTTATAATTGAAAGATGTTGATTGGGATATAGCATGAGTAAAAGCAAATAGTAGTAGCAGGTTGCCTAACGTGTTTTTACAAACAAATTTTATCTGCTGATTATTTATTATTCATCCTTTAGCCATTCCTAAAAAAAAAATCTGATACATTTATTAGCTAAAAAATTAGCTTTCCCTCCTCGGTACCTCATGTCTGATTTTGGCCCATCAAAGATAAGAGAAAGGACCCTGATGCTCAAGATCTAGAATAGAGATGTGTAATAGGAAAGATAATTAAGATGAACTGAAGTTCATCCAGGTTTGTAAGAATAAATGCTTCAGTATTCTTATCTGTTTGGGGTTTTTTTCTCATGGGATACATGATCCTACTAGGATGAACAACAATATAGGAACATCATGTGTAAGTGATGTTAAGTGCTTAGGGATATGGTTTTGGGGTAATTATGGCAGTGCTGGGTTGCTGGTTGGACTAGATGATCTTGAAGATTGCTTACAAACTTCATGATTCTGTGATGCTCTCAGTTCACTGGCCCCACTAGAATTGCACTTTCTTGTACAAAATGAAGGTATGTACCTTTTTTTTTCCCAGCTGCAGTATTTTTCTAAATCATGAAGAAATTTTAAGTGGGCAACTAATCTTCATGACTTGGTGATTATTTAATGATGTGTAAAACACACCTAAGCCAAATTCAAACTGTTAAAATATTTATAAATACAGTTTGTTCTTACAAGTCTTCTAAAAGGACTGTATTTTAAAGGTTATTTTTCCCCCTCCCACTTGTTTTATGATATGGTGAAAGCCTCCTTTGTGTTTTAAATCAAATGAAGAGTGAAGGTGTTATCCTTCAGGTCTGTGGCTTGGATGAAACCTGAGGCAGTGAAAGTAAGAAGCTGAGATTTGTTTCAAATGTAAATGCAAGGTGAGAGATCACTCTTTTTGTTTTTTTCTCTCTAAACTGTCTTACCTTTTTAAAATCACATGCCTGGGAGGTGATCTGGAAAGCAGATCTGATTCCCCTGCCAGCAGTATTGACAGTACAGTGTACGTTGATGTCACTTAGTGTGAAATCAAGTTATTTACCAGGCAATCGATTGCCTACCCCAGGCACTGAAAAACCATGACCCAAGAATGACCATCAGGGGGTTGCCATGGGCACAATGGAGAAAAATTACGGATAAAGTGTAGTTTTTTGGTTTAATTACTTGCTGCTATCCCTATATCTGCTTCGTGATTTCAAACCATACATGGAAAGCACAAAGTTTGGAAGCTAATGGGAAGTGCTGGTGCTGATCAATAAGCATGTAATGGAGATTTTTAGGAGAAAATTAAATATTGTGAGATCTGCTGTGGAAGTATGAGCTGTTGGGTCTTGATCTGGGGAAGCACCAGGAATGGATCTAGAGGAGAAACAGCATGGTCTGTTCCCAGCATAAATGGTTTTACCCTAGTGCTTGTGCTTGTTTGCAGCTCTGTTAAGTAGGTCACTGCAGTGGAAACTGCACATGTCACTGAGCTGGGGAAATGGATGGATTTTTTAAATTTGCTGCCATTACCCACCACCTCGTCATGGTTTGATGGGCTCATGGTTACACATTTAAGCAAACATGGAAAGTGACAAATGGACAGGATCTATTTTCACAGCTGAATTCTCAGTGAACTTTGCAGGCAAGGTGACAAAAGGATGGTTAAATAGATCATGAAATTATTACATGTTAGATTTTAATTTAGGAAAAATATATTATTTATTTAAGCACTCCCATAGAGACCACAAACACAGGAAGTGATATGCCATCTTAAGATTGTTTGTCTTGCAGTTTTGACCGTCTCACATGTAATCTCTCCAATGCCTTATTAAACACTTCAAATCTCTGGACAGATGAAAGCTTTCAGAAAAAATTAATCTTTTCCCAAGACACTTGCACTAATGTAAACTTCCCAAACATGCAGGACAGGCAGAATTTGAGCTCAGATGACTTCTGGAGTTCATTCTTAGAATCACTACTCTTCTATGCCATGTCACATCAGGATTAAATATTAAACAGGTTGATACCTATGGGAAAGACAAAGCTGTCTCTGGCTCCAGAAATTCAACACTAGATTCTAATGCTGGAAAAATTCCAAGGCACATTACTAGCAGGAATATTTTTCTGCCTGTTGAACTCTTAGCTCTTGTTTTCAGGTGTCTACTGGTTGTTTTCTCTTTCTTAACCTTCATGGTAGTGAAAATACCTGGCAGCTTGCCTGAGAAGTTGTTTCCAATATTTCATTGTAAAAAATGAATTCTTATTAGTGTTGTGTAAAAGAACATCACCATTCAAGAGGGCCCAGAGATGCCTCTGTCCTATGAAAGCTGTGTGACTCGAGGTCTGTGTATTCCCACACAGCGTCCTGTCAGTCCTGGATGCAGGAGAGGGCGACATTCCTAAAACTTTTTGAACCGAAGTAAGGCATGTAGATGTGTCCTTAGGTCCATTGATAAATCAAGGTCATACCTAAATGAGGACTTTAATCTTTTCAGAAGCCCTGTACTCAACTCTACGGGTAGATAAACTTTTCAGTCATATTGAAGCAGTTATTGATTTATTCCCTTGTAAACTGCCAGAGAACATAATGAATGAGAAAAGGAGCTGCTCGTGATTATGCTTCAAAGTTCAGCTGTGTCGTGACCTTGTGACTTTAAACAAATTATTTTCTTCTTAGTATTTTACCTTGATTTTATATGCTGTGTCTCATGCTCACTGCATTAAACTAAGGTACTTATATTTAGGGTATAGACTTCCAACATACTGGAAACTTTTTATGAGATGTACTTGAGATCTCAGACATAATAAATGACTCTTCTGTGAAAAGAAACATTTTTTTCCACAAGTACAGATATAATCTCACTTGCCTTGATCCTGCAAGAGCTTGTCTGATGTTTTCTGAGCCTCGAAGCAGCAAGTACTTGCTTCCCAGTGCGAAACCACTCTTAGCAGCTCCTCACTTGCCCACTGATCATTGATTGCTCCTTTTCCAGTGGGCTTGGGATGGGATTAAAGGTGACATTTCTATAAATAAAGCTGGTAGCAAACACAATTAATCAGTAATGCTTAGAAAACATAGTTCTGCAACAGACCCTAAAAATGTTCTCTGTTTGAAGTGCATAGACTCTGTTATGCCTGCAGTCACTGTGACCCATGCAAGCTTTCCTCAGTAGCTGGTCAGTATCAGAAATCCACTGCTGGTTCAAACAGACGGGGAAAAAGGTGCCTGACTCATGGGAATAAGTCAAAAGTGTTTACAGTCCCTTTATCTAAAAAAGGAGAAATGCTGTCATGCCCTCAAGGGCTTTAGTTACTTTAATACAGTGTAACAACTGACAGTTTGTCCTTAATTTTTCTATGTAGTTTCAAGCACCTGATATGCATTAGATTTTATCATAAACAAAAATACAAAAGTAGTTATTCAGAAGATATGTAATCTGAATTCCTCTTTTGGCTTCTCCTCTCTAGGAAAACTGAAGTTAGCCTACTATACTTTTTATTTAACTAATCAATGAGGTAGTGGTAATACACTTCTCAGGGCCATACTTACATGGAAAAAATGAAATGCTCCACCCCTTAGAGACAGATGGGAATCGTCTGACTAAAACCATTTTCCAATCCCCAAGGCTTCTTTTATAATCAATAGAAAACCAAATCTGTACTGCTAGCGTGCAAACTGTTTAACACATTTGAGATGGTCTCTTCAGGGTGATGTGAGGTGTGTCCTACATGCACCCCTGTATCTCCATGGACTGTGAAAAGAACCCAAGCTCAGGGGTTCTCAGGTACCTGTTCTGTACCTCTCTGAAGTCATGAGATGACCCTCACAAATAGGGTGTTTATTACTTCTTTTGTCTTTCTGGAATTTTCTTACTTTTGCTTATAATTCCCTCCCCACTTCAATATCCTCTTCCAGGATATTTCCAGGAATTTCTATTTCCTATAGGCATTAAACACTGTAAAAAGTTGAAATCACTTAGAATAGTTGTGCAAGAGTGAGCATTTTTAAGATGTCTGTTGTGTTTCCATGAAAAGGTGCCCTAGTCCTCTATCCAATTTTACAATCCCAAATGCATCATGGAGGGAAAATGCTGTCTGCTCTTTCAACAGGTAATTTCAAGAGCATGCGTACTGAGCTTCTGCAATCATTTTACATGCTTGAAGCAGAGAGACAACTTGGGCAAAAATTTTGGAAGACGTGATAAAGAAGGAATCATGCCATGCAAAGAAAGTGGAAATGGAAGTCCTAATGTTGTACTTTGAATGTTATTCCTGAAATGAGAGACTTCACTCTGGTAGGCACTTTAACACCTGTTTGAGATAAGAGAAGGTTTTGCCTTTGTTACAGCAGAGCATCACCCAAGGTGTGTGCGGTGCTGGAGATGAGGCACTGTGCAGCCCCTTGCTCAAGTCCTCCTCTACTCTCCCCACACCCCAGTGGAATGGGGAGGAGAACCAAAGCAAAACTTTTTTGTAGAGACAACAATGGTAATAATTGAAAATAAAATAAAATACAGTAATAATGGTAAATAATAATAATAATGATGATAATAAAAGGGGGAAAAAATTGGTGCACAATGCAGTTTCTCACCACCTGTTGACTACAGTCAGATCCCCCTCCTTCCCAAACCCAGACCAGCTGCCCTTCTGGGTAACTCCCCTCAGTTTATGTACTGGGCATAATGATCTACGGTCTGGAATCCCTTTGGTTAGGATCACTTGTTTCAGCTATGCTCCCTCACAGTTGGTTTTGTGTACCTCTTCACTGGCAGACCATGAGACAAGGAAAAAATCGTTGTTTATCCTTGACTTAGGATAAACATGACTGAGCAAAAACCCTGAAATATCAGTGTGTTATCAACAGCATTCTTGTTCTGAATAGAAAACATAGTACTATGACAACCACTGAGAAGAAATTAGCTCTACCCTAGCTGAAAAGCAGGACAGTATCATTCAATTTACCCATTTAGAAGGTCTCACAGATGATGGGTGTTGATGCTAGCAGTGTTAAGATCCTGTGGTACGCAGCAGGTGTCTGTATTAGCAGCCAGGGTTGCTTCTCCTTTCCCTAGTCTGGGTAGATCCAGCTGGGCCTCATCTCCACACCAGACTGCAGTAGGACTGTGGAGTGTACCAGAACCCCACACTTCCCTCCTCCTCCCCTCTCTCATCTTTCATCACAGCAGAAATTCAAGCAATGGCTCAAACGGGAGCTGGAGAGTGCTCTGAAAACATCCTCAGGTACCCTCAGTTTGTACCAGCAGCCATGTGTAGCTGGAAATATTTTTTCCCTTAGCTGCCATCCTTAATGTTTTCTGTCATGTTTTGTTATATGGTCTAGAATCTAGAGTCTCTTTTCCTAATTCCTGTACAAAAGAAAACAGCAGAAAACATGCAGAAATGCTAACAGTGAAGGATGGACAACAGCTTGTGTGTGTGTGTCCCTGGAAAGAGGGACAGAAGAACAGAAGAATTCTGTAAGGAAATCAATCACCCCTTCGGCATTTTTTGTGTACAGTTGTGAGCTGTCAGTGCAAAAAAGTGTTCTGCCCATGCCTGAGGTCTGTTTCTGTGCACGTGCAAGTGACTACAAATTTCTGCCGGTGTTCGATCCTTTCCTGCTGGGCAGCCATGCCTGCAGCACAGTCGCATACTTTTGGTTCCGTGTTATGGCCGCACGTTGCAGAATGCTGGAGACTTTATGCAAACAAATACACCAACAACATCAGTCCACATGGACACCTCGAGCAGCAGCTTAAAGGAAAAGACTTTGTTGGATTTCTTGCAGAATTATCCTCGTGGTGAATTGAGTCTAAAAGGTCATGGCTATAAGCTCTGCTGGAGATGATGAAACAGCATTTCTGTCAGAGTTCATGTTTAATCGTTGACATTTCCAGGCCCTTTTCCCTAATCCTGGGTCACAGCATTAACCCTGACAGTGCTATGCCTGATGGCGGTTTTCTTTTAATTTAGGAAAAGGCAGAAACCAGCTCAGTTGTTAGTCAGGTCACACACATGTGAAAAAATATGTCATTAAAATGTAGCTGGCTTTTTGGTCTCTCAGTGGGTATAATGAAATAAAATAGAGCCCAG
Organism: Pachycephala philippinensis; assembly: GCA_013397055.1. Lineage (NCBI taxonomy): Eukaryota > Metazoa > Chordata > Aves > Passeriformes > Pachycephala > Pachycephala philippinensis. Next base: position 486,034 of record VWZT01012671.1, on the reverse strand, counting down.
TAAATACTCAATATTCAATAAAAAAAACCACATTAGAGAGCAATAGACTTTGCTTGTGAAGGGCTATTAAATCGTATTATTTTTAACTATGTGTTGACTAATCTCTAGGAACTGTTAAGACCATCTACATGCTGACACATCTAAACAGAATTCAGTATTTTTTTGAAAACTTTTAAGCTTCCTTGGTAGCTCCTGAAGTATACCAGATAGAGGATATTATCTTCAGCTGTTCAAATCCAAGTTATATACCTAGTGACATTTTCTTAACTCATGACATTAATTTCCTATGTTTATTTCTTTTTAGGAAGCATTTAAGCAGAGTCTTCCAGTCCAGTAAGCAAATGAAACTTACAGACTTTCCAGTGATAAAAAGGATACAGAACCATTGGCATAGTTCCAAATAATGACACAATAACAGGAGATAATTATAAAGTTCATTTTCTCCCCTATTGTCTCAGCTGTGGCAAATACTTCATACTTAAAAGTAATGATTAGAGTTTGGATTCTCTTTTCTTTTGCTTGGGGCTTTTTTATGTTAGTGTTTCTGCTACTTTTCTAATTTAAAAAGTGTATTAATTGAGAAAATAATTTTGTTAAAGTAGTGTGCTGACACTAAAAAAGAAAAATAAGTTTTTTTGAAAGCTGATTTAAACCAGCTTAATTTAAAAAATCTGTTTACATTTGTATTTTTCTGAATATCAACAGTAGCTGAGAAACTGCTTCTGAAACTGATATTTCAGTAATGTCAATGCACTACAGCCTCTACTGATTCACAGACCACTTATTACTTCTGTGGATTTCTCAGCTAACATGATTCACTACTTAAATAATCCAAATGCCTCCTATTACTGGGAGATTTGTGGATTTGGTTTTGTTACGGGTTGTTTGGGTTTTTTTAAAACTAATTCAAAATCACCTCTGTCTGCTGTAAATTTTTCCGTAATTGATACAGGCAGGAGGAACATTTGGAATCTGCGGACAGCAAATGCAAGGCAGCACCACTCCGAGCAGGCATTTCCTCCCCACAATATCCCCCCATCCCGTTTCTGTGAGATGTCCCTGTGCTGTCCCTCCTGAGCAGTGTGGGACCTGGTTGCCCCTCTCTCCCCTCGATGCTGTGCTGGCCCAGCAGGGATCAGGGGATGCAATCAGGGGGTCACCCCATGCAAGGGTGACACCTCAGGTTCCCTGGGGCTGCTTGGCTCCCCAGGCCTCTCTCCGTGGTCTGGATGGTGATGCCTCTAATCCAGGTCACCTGGGTACCATCTTTTCTGCTATTGAGCCAGACTTCACCTCCTTCAGCTGAAGGCTTCTCGTGCCAGCGATCAGCATCAGGCTTAATTGCTCTGGGCTATTTCAGCCAAGTTGTCTTCCCAACACAACGTAAAATTATGTTACTTCTCCTGTTTGTAGTTTCTTAAACCTACTTCACAGAAGATGCCAATATGATGGATGTCTCATCCCGTGGCCAGATACAAACTTCTGCTGTTCCTTAAGAAAGTGTAGCAGCCACAAAGCAGAAGGCTAACGACTCACGGGGCTAAGCTGGAAAATTTACATGTATTTCACAGTGTTTTATTAGAGGCAGACATTCACTACCTGCTAATTTCCTAGTGTTGTTTTTCAATTATATCTTCTATTGTTTCTATTTGTTTCACTAATGCAATTAAGAGCAGAAATAGTAGATAACTACGGCAAAAAGGAATCAAAGTCAACAGGCTTCAGATGAATCAAAAGAAGGAAACTTTTTTATGTTGAACTATTTTTGTAGAGATTTATAACAGTAGAAATTTGTTCAGGACCAAATGACTATCAGAAAACAAGGTATCAAAAAGAAGACTTGCTTGTGAAAAATTTTCCTAAGGAATAGATTATCTTTACAAATTAACAGCAATGTAAAACTTTGCTTGGATTAGGACTTTGGTAATTCCTAAAATTCAAAACCATTAGTTAATTCACATATATGGTATTTTATTGCTTAATATCTAGGTGTTGTCTGAGTCTAGTACAGACCTCTGAGTACAGGAATAGCACATTAACATCTGGCAAGATTTGCTTTCAGCTAAGAAATGGTATGAATTTTACAAAACCATAGATAATCCCGTTTAACTTGACCTTATGAGAATTTTAGGATGTGCAATGGTTAGGCTTAATCCTTATGTGCACCTGCACACTGAAGCATTATTGTTTGCCAGATTTACAGTTTGGGGGTTATTTGTGTTCTGCATTCAGGCTGTTTATGGAGTTACCAGGGGACCTCTTTAGACTGACACCTTTAATCACCCTAATGAAATTAGGCAAGCTGTTTGGGCGCTGTGCAGCAGGCAGCCCAGGGCAGAGCAGGTCGGGCACTGCTCTCCCCTTCACTGCTGGCAGCAGAGCAAGCACTGCGGGGGAGGTTGATGGCCATTCCTGGGGCTGATCCGTCTGCCTCAGTATGAGTCCAGCAGGAGTTAATTAGAAACAGCTCTAGGGTAGGAGGTAATATGGTAGCGACGAGAAATTACAAATTCTGCCTCTCAGTGAAAGGGTGGAGTTTGTACACAGCATTTGCATAGGTATAGGTTCTGTACACTGACTATGGTGCACCAAGAAACTCTTCTCTGTGCAAGTCTTTGTAACAAATCCCAGCAGTGTGCCCTAACTTAACCAAACTTCCAAATTTTGCTCTGTTTTTGAACTGCTCAGTTTTCAGAGAAAAAATGTGTGGCAGTGCAAGAGGGCCAAGGTCCAGCAGTGGCTGCACGAGTTTGTTGAGAATTGCTTTAATATGTGTACTTCTTAAAACTGAAAATGTATTTCTATTTAATATCCTTGAGAGAAGCAAAGACCACATCACAGGAGTGGGATGAAAGGCTGCCAGATAAATGTGCCAGTCAGGATTTAAATAGGCATTTTCTAATGGGTAGAAAGCAGGTTATGAGGCAAGACAAAGCCTTAGCTTAATACACTTTGAGATAAGAGCAGTAGACTTATCACCATCTGGTTTACTTCATAACAGTTTTTCTCTATTGGTCAGTGCACCAAAGGGTGTTTAACAAGGAATTTGAGAATGAGTAGGAGTTTTACAAGTTAATATCTTTTCTAGGGTTGTGGGCACTCAGACCTTTGGAAAAGAAATACTGATAGCAGATACAAGCAGATATTGACCTCTTACTGTGCTGTAATTGTTTTCTCTTATCATTTCAATAACTAAATAACAGTTACGCCTTGCAAAGGTTGTGTGCATGGGTATCAAGTATATGCCATTCAAAGTATTTTGCCTAGCTGTTCTTCTAGAATACTAAACTTAAAGCTGGGATAATTTTCAGCATCCAGTGATATTTTTCCAATATGTAGTTCCACAGCCTGTGATTTGTGGTGTAGAAACATCTTTCCTGAAGTAGTACTTTTGAATTTAATAGTTCTTCCTGCATTTATCCCCCATTCCCCTTGCTCTCAGGAAACCTGCAAAATTTTGGTATGCACAATATAATGTATCAAGGATTTCCACATATTAACTATGCACTATGCAAAGAGAAGTACCTTCTCCTGTTTGTTTATTTTGAGCCTGCAACCTGATGATTTAATTTGAAAACCCACTCATTGTAATATAAGAAACACTAAATAATCTTCCCCGTCTACCTTTTCAACTTTCCTCTTTCTTTTCTCTGTTTTCCTTTTCTAGTAAGTCCTGATATTTGCTTTTCTAAATGCTGCTGAGCATTGCTGCTTAGTGGAAGTGGTTTGTGTAAAGTTCTCTATCATTACCCTCTTTGCAGAGCAGTAAGTCAGAAAGAATTGCTGTGTATTTAAAGCCAGGTCTGTTTTCCCCCACATGTGGCAGTTTACATCAGTATTGCATTTCATCTGCTCAATGGCTCAGTTTCACGTGGTTGTGCTGCAGTACTTCACAGTCAGTTTTTGTTGATTTTGCGTTATTCTGTGTAGTGTGATCAGAAAACTTGTAACTTTTCCCCATCTCTTCCAGATCATTTATTAATGTGATGAATAGCCCAGGGCCTAGCACAGATCCATGGGGAACTTTGCTGTCCACAGTTTCCTCTATGAAAACTAATATTTGTCTCCTGTTTTTTTATTTCCTACCTCTATTTAATTATTTATCCACATGAAGATTTCTGTTATTGCAAGGCAGCTTACTATCCTTAAGAGCCTTTGGGCTAGTCAAAGTTGTTTGAAAATCCAAGTAGGCTTTATCCAAGTAGGCATCACCCCTGTCTGCACGGCGCTGTCAAGGCCCTCTGATGAATTAGTAGGGTGTGGCTTCCCTCCATGATAGCCATGCTTGTCCCAATATGTCATACCCCCCTATAACACTCTCTAGTGCAATTTCCACCCACCTATCCACTGCTGCAGATTAGACTCACTGGTTGGGTGAAATGTACTGCAAAGGACTTCTGTCTGTATCAATTATATCTAATTTCTTAATGGATGTAGCAAAAGATTTCCTCTTTGAGGTCCTTCAGAGGGGTTAAGGAACAGCTTAAGGAATGGGGAATACTGCTTCTCCTCGTTGCACATCCCTCAGCCATCACAGTGATCTTGGATAGAGACAGGAGCAGCCTTCTCTGGTGTTTCATCTCACCTCCACACCATGTGAGATTGTGGGTTTGTAAAACTGTACACAAAACTCTTGGCCCAAAGGCAGTGTAAAGCCTGGTCAACATATTTTGAGACTGCATTCATAGTCTTAGATATGACTATTCATTGACCAGTTAATACCTAATTAGTATAAAAACCAGTTTGACCACTAGACCTTATGACAAACTTCACTCAGAAGAGTTAATATTTGTAGCATGTTCCACCCCTAAGAATGGTAACTGCCAAAGAAACCCCACAGATTATAGAAAATCCCTAGAAATATACTCTTATTATTAAAAATAAGCAGTTGGATTCAGTGAAAAAGGAAGGGCTCGCTGTAAGGAAGTTGGCTGTATGCTCTGGTGGATGCTTAGCTCATTGGCTAGCCAATGCTAGCACACTGTAATTTCACCTCTTAGCTTGTTTGGTGCTGTGTCCCACATACAGAAACCCCCTGAGACTACATGTTATGAGTTACATCTGTGCACATCCTCAGCATGAAGGAAGGTGCTGGGGATGCCTCCACGTTTCAAAAGGAGCAGTCCTGGCAGGAGGTGGGGGCCTGCAGGATGGAGGGGGCATGGGGATGCAGCAGTGAACCTGACTGCCCTGAGAGTATCCTCCGGCTACACCCGTACTGTACATCCATTTCTCTCTTTCTCTTTCTTCTTTCTCTTTCTTTCTCTTTCTCTTTCTCTTTCTCTTTCTCTTTCTCTTTCTCTTTCTCTTTCTCTTTCTCTTTCTCTTTCTCTTTCTCTTTCTCTTTCTCTTTCTCTTTCTCTTTCTCTTTTTCTCTCTCTCGCTAGCTCTTTCTCTTTTTTTCTCTTTCACACGAGCCCCAAAGATTCTCCTGAGATGTTGCTGTGCAGGAGCTCCATCTAGTGCTGACATTTCTTACTCCGATTCCCTGAGGCGGCAGAATAAATGCACTGATACGGAGGCAGCCAAGTCAGGAAGCTGAATTTGCCAGGGGCAGCCTGCTTTCCAGAATGCAAAGTTCTCCTGCATAACATATGGAAAGTGAGACAGAATTGAACGTTCGGGGATATTTTTGTACTATGCTGGTATCGTTGAGATGCCAAAGGGAATTCTTTGCTCTATTTATGCCACTGGGAGTTTGTTGTTTGGATGGATAGGCATATTAATAACATTGCAGAAAAATACAGTAGTACTCAGTGATGCACATTAAGTCACCAGATACAGCTAGGAATTAAGACCACCTTTAAAGCACAAAATAAACACGTTTAAAAATTCAGCAAAGGAGGAGGAAAGAAAGAGGAAAACCCCAAGATATTTCTTTCCTATTCAAAGTAATAAGTGCTGTCTGTATTGAAGGTACCACCAAACACAAAGGAAAGGGTATGTTGTACAAAGGATGAAACAGAGAAATGACCACTGAGAAAACAGCAAAAAAGATTTACTAAACATGACCAGTAATGCTTGTTGTGAGATCTGTCCCGGCAGGGTTGGATCCAACAGTGATTTCTCAGTGATTTCTTTCAAGTGCAAAGTTAAACTGTGACTCCCGTTAGAACCAGAAGCAGGAAGATAATTCTTTGGAGAAAGGAATGATTGCCTGTTCTAATGGACTCATGATTCCAAGTCATCTTTGCAAAAGAGAACAGATAATTACAGGCATTAGATAAATGGCAATTGGTGCATTTATTTCTATTCAAAGCTAACGGTTGCTATCTGAGGTAGTCTGTATTTGGAAAATGGTTGTAACTGCTAATGTTCAACAAATGAGTGTGGGAAATATTTTCTCAATTTCAAATAAGTAGAAATGTTTCTAATGCCTTAAAAATCAAAAGGAAATTGTGCTCTGATCACTAATATGTGGAAGCAGCTAGAATAAGAGTCACCAAATGAAAGAATATTTGATGGTTTTGACCATTTAATCTGTGTTTATCATATAAATATTTAATAGGCATACCCAAATAAAGCCAATAGTGTTTTGGAAGCACATCTCATTCTCATCTGTTTCTGTCAGTTTTTGAGGCATCCACGCACTCCTCTGCAGTTCATATCCTTTATATTACCCCTGAAATTATCAGGAGATTTTATATTCACGTTGTGGTTTTGCTAAATCATAAAATGTTCTGCTGTGATTTGTTTATCTGCTAAACTTTAGGAAAGTCAGGCTAGTATTGGTTGGTTGTTCACCAAGACCAGTCCTCACTTTGGGTCTATTCATCTTAACTCTGAAATGTGTTCTAGGTTCAGTGGGCTTTCTTTTTAACTCTGGAAAGGTTTGGGGTTTTCTGCCAAAATCTGCTGGCAGGTGGATAAGGCCTCATAAAATATATTTCTCCTTTTCTTGTTTAGGACACAAAATGAAAAAGTGGACAAAATTCTGGGAATTAGTGAAGAAGGAACAGTAGCCATATATGACTGCCATTCTCCAGAACTGTTTGAATCCCTTCTGAACACTAATTTGTATTTCTCATCTCAAAAAATGAAAAAAAAAACCCCAAACACCAAAATCCCAACACCCCCCAGCCAAAAACTGAAACGTTTGATAATAATATTTTGTGAAATCTCCTATTCAGAATCTCTCACATGTTCCTCTCTCAGATTTGCTCATTTTATGCTACCTTCCCACTAGCCCTACTGGCTATGAAAGTTGCTGTCTAACTTAACTGTGTTTCATCAATTTAACTGGATTACTTTTATTCCGGGCTGCCTATCCCACATTTCGCAGACTTATCAACATTCTCACTGCCACTCAAATTTTGGCCATTCCAGTATCATGCAAAAAGAGATGCAATCTGCAGAACCTCACTGGAGACTGTATATGACACAGGTTTTTCCCTATCTTGGCCGTAGCAATGAAATGCATGTTATGAGACTCAGAGCTAGAAGGCAAAATGGAATTTTAATTTTTATTTAAACAATTAACAAGTTTTGTTCTTTTTTCCTCTGTGACGCTGAGACTTAATAGTTTTCCATGTTTTACTAAAGTGCATATGCTATGAGGAAACCAGGTCAACAAATCAGTGAGTCAGCTTTTGAAAGTTTCTGCTTTTACAATTATAATATTATATCATATTTTTTATATATATATATAATATAGATAATAAATGATATTGTAATATAATATTCTTACCTCCTCACCTCCAAAGAAATCTCTGATGGCAGCAATTACTGTACTGATTATCACTGTATTTTTGTGGAAGAAATGTATTGATTTTAATGGATGTAGAGCCCAATAGTTTTACTTATCAGTATTAACATTAACTGGTACATAAAAATGGAAACAAAGGTGATGATAGAATGGATTGGTCTCATAAAGTCTCTGATGCTGTGACGGTTGTTCGGTAAAATGCTTTTGCCCAGAGCAACAAAATTGCTCCTGAAGAATAAGCAACCATTAGAAAAAGAATTTTTTTTCTTTTTTTTTTTACTTCTGGGTTCTTCTAAACCTCTCTTGTGAATACTAGACCTACAAATCGTATTTCATGCCTAGTTCCTGACAGATGATACTAAGATATGTTTTCAGAAAAATACAGAAGTACAAATATGTTGGAAAGGTCGTGACTTTTAAGTTGCTTAAATTGTTTATATTTCATCTTCATGTGTGGAATGTTTTATTTCTGTAGAGAACTAACAGAAAGGCTCTCATTTATATTCAGGAAAGTTATTTCCCTTGAAAACAGCACTGAGTCACTGATCAAACTAGTTTCGTATAACTCAATAAGATATTTATGTAACACCATTCAGTAGCACAACTTAGAATTAAACTCAAAACTTTAAATTTGAGGTATTAAGAGGCTTTATTTGAAGAGAGCTGTTTCTTACCGCTGTTTTTCTGTGTTTAAATTTAAGTCCTTGGGCAAGCACGATGAAAAATGTCATCCTGAAGAAACAGCAGAAGAATACCTCAGCACAGGATGCCCCAATATTCCCAACTTGGGGTGCATCTCCGTCTCATCTCCATCTTATAGTGCCACAGAGCTTTTTAGCATGTTCTCCAGCTAATGGAAGAGCAGATTTAGCAGCTGAAAACTGAGGGACTAGAAAGAAGGGAACATAGCTGTGTTAGGACACATTTCTGAGAGACCTACGTGTTGCTCCTGTTAGGTATCTACCAGCACGACATTTGTAAGTGGAGACCAGAGCATGCCTCTTCCACCCCTGCTACAGTCCTTCCAGCACTGTGCTCCTCCCTGCTCGCTGCCTCTCCAAGTTCCCTGCTCACCACTGTGTGGTGGCCTGACTTCAAAAGGAAAGGAGCAACTTTTCGTGGGTCCCAGCCTGCCAGCTGCTGGTTCACGCTGCTCTTGCACTTCCAGCTGCATGATGTCCTTCCCTGGTGTCCGGGCTGTAGAGAGGGGGTGGAGCTCAGCACCGTGTGGATGTGGCCAGGTTGTTATTCCATACACCGCACATCATGGCTGCAGGCATGGTTTCGGAGGGAAGAAAAGGTGAGCGTGACCCTGGAAGTGTGTCATTTTGTTTCACTCCTCACTGGGAGGCATTGATGGGATCAGCCTTGCAGGCCCTGTCCTCTCTTTCCACTGCCTGTCCCCTTCCCAGTTCCTCCAAGACACGTCTTGGAGATGTGGTTCTGAAAAAGTGGCAGCTTTGGCTCCGAGACCTTGTGCTGAAAAGCAGTGCCAGTGCAGGAAGCATCTGCAGGGAACAGAGGGGCAGAGGGGAGCCTGGTCCCAGCCAGGTTGAGCAGAAAGGAGCTGAGTGGAGCCAGGTGGAGCAGGGTGGAACAGTTTGAAGTGGCTGTGCTACATGGAATTGAACCAGTGGAGCACGTGGATCTGGAAAAAAAACAGGCATCACAGCACAGACTATCCAGGTTTTGGGGGATTTGTCCATCATGGTTTTCATTGTCTCAGGCTTGGGAACAGGAGTGCTAACTGCAGGAAGCACCCACCATCTTTCTTTGTCTGGAGAAACCATGTGGCGCTGGGCACGGGAACGGCCACCATCCTGACTTTGTCCTGGCAGCCACACAGAACTAAGCTGAGGTGATGAACACCTTCTTGTGTGCAAAGCATCTTCTCTTTTTGTATACTTTTGTTATTAATATTGCTGCTATTACTGTGCTTATCTTACTTCATTGCTGTTTACTTTCAATTAATTATTATCTCAAGCCATAGTCTCTGCCTTTGTCCCTCTCTTGCCAGAAGGGTGAGGGGAAGAGGAGTGGCTTACTCAGAGTTTCATTTCTGGCTGGTGTTAAATCACCACACGAGGATATTATGTAAAAGCTGTCTCACAAGAATGGGTATTACCTGCACACAGATACAGGAATGGAGTCTTGTGATGCATGAAATACCATCATTTTCTCTTCATTCAGCAACACATTTAAGAGGCAATGGCCGGAGTTGCTGTTGGTTAACCTCTGCCACTGACAGGCCCTTCTGCAGTAATTAGAGGGTGCTGTAGATGCCATGTGGGAACTCAGCAACACTATCCCCTTGATTTCCCCTTTGCATTTTGTACATGGCTAGCAGATGGTCTGATGCACCCCCAGGGTTGCTCAGCTTGCACCATGGGGCTCAGCAGCAGAACAGCCAGGCACAATCTGGTTCCATGCCTTGCACCAGGCTCTCAGCTGCATTTTGCCCTGTCTCTGTCTCAGCAGCTGGGTTTGGGCTGGACATGGGCTGCAGTGGTACTGGGACGTGTATGGACTGGCTGGGGAGTTACTGAGGTTGGTACGGATGATGCAGGGAGGGAAGGGTCTGTAAACGCCTGAAGACAGCACAGCGGAAGAGTGAGAACAGCTTGTGCAGGTAACAAAGAATGCTGTTTCTAACAGTAAAACATACTGACTCGGCCAAGGCTGAAGGACTGGCTGCTGATAGTAACAGTGTGAGAACTCATGGGTGGAGGATCCTGAACCCACTGAGAGGAGCACGGCCTCAAGGGTACAGCATGATACAGCTGCCATTTATTTCTGTGGTAGCTCACCGTGAAAGAAATGGTGCTGGTGCAGGTGAGCGGATGTGCTTTCCAGATGAGGAAATGCCAACAGGGAGCAGCAGTCTCACCTCAGACATACAAGGTTAGTATGGGCAGGATTCGTAAGCAATGGAGGATTTCATGACAGTGGACTTCTGAAGCGTAGAAAAGCTCTATCCAAAACCCAGTTTGTTGCCAGGGTGGTACCTGTAAACAAGGGGTTTTATCAACTGGTAGCTGGAGTCTCTTGTTCTCTCTGTTGCACAAAAGAAATTCAGGACAGACCTCTTAAGCACAGACCTTGTGGGTCTGTGGGTGTGACTGTGAGTGAATGAAAATTATGAGACAATGCCTGTGAGTGGGTAAAATCAACCTTCATGGAGGTTGGGTGTGGTAAATCTATCTCGGGTTTTCGCAAGCCCTTGGATTTAGTTTTCCTCCATTAGTTTCTTGTTGAAGAAGGTGCTATTGCATCCCTCCACTCTCAGTCTGCCTAAGGTTACCTGTGTCTTCTTTTCATTGCCCCTGGTCCTTGATAACTGGAACACAGTGCAGGATATCCCTTACAACATGCAACCAGGACCTCTCCAGGATGGCCCAGGACTCTCACTGTGATGTACTGTAATGACCTTCAGGACATCTAAGAGGGCAAATATACCTAAGTTAGTAATTAAAACATTGACCCAGTGCAGGCTGTATCCCTGGGATCCTCAGTTTTTCATAGCCTCCAGACCGTGGGTGAGCTGCATCCCCTTTCCAATTACTACATCAGTGAGCAGCATAAACCAGCAAAAACTAATAAGAAAATGTAACGCTTTTAGCAGGGACTCATGGGAACAAAGTGAAATGATTTGCTGTGCCTTTCACAGCCTACTCTGTGCTGTGCTGCCAGGGAGAAATGTACAGATCCTTAAATAAAAGTAAATAATAGATAATGTCTCAGATGATAGCCCTATAAATAGGTGTCTGTCCCAGTTTATGACTTGAAATTTAATTTCTTGCACTCTACTCACTGCAACTAATTGCTGTATAGAAAGGCTTATGGTCCACACCCAGCTAGTCTCAAAGTCACTTATTTCCATGGTTAACTTTTGAGTAATTATCTATTCCTGTAATGCAATCTGCAGTGGAATTTTTGACATTTTTCAGTACTGTTCAGTGAGAATCTCATTTTTGTTCCTATATATGTATGAAATGCTGGGGGAGCAAATTACATTTCTCACTGTGATTGACTCCTGTGGAGTTATTTGTCTAGGTACCAGCTTGAGGCTCTAAATATTTGTTGGAAGCAAATTCCATTTAGATTTGCAATTTGTGAACCTAATTTTGTTGCAATTTTAGGAAAAATTACTCATTTGAAGTTAATATACACAGTCTACACAGTCATAAATGTTACTACACAATAAGAATGAAACATTGGCATTAAGAATTATAATTATTTTCCTCTTTTTATAGCTTACATTAATTTTTTAAATTTGTTTTCTGGTTATTAAGACCATGGAGATTGCGCTCAAGTCTTTTCTTCAGAGACAATTCTAAAGCATTTAATTGCTTTTTGTTTTTAAGCTGAGATTCTCACTAATTCGTCTGACTGCAACAGATAGGGCATGAAATAGAATACCAGATAACTGCTGGATTTCTGACAAAGGTCACAACAGTTAAATGCACATGGCATTAAGAAAACTCTGTATGCAAAGCTAGGAGGCATAATGAAAACTGAGAAGCTTTATTCTGCTTTAGCCAAAACAGATTATAAGAAAGGAGTGAGGGAGGGCTGAGGAAACTACAAGCCTGTTAGTCTAAAATCAGTACCTGAAAAAATTATGGAGAGGATCACACTGGGTGCTATAGAACAGCATATAAAGGACAAGGCAATCATCAGTTTATTGCTGGCACCTCATTCACTGCAAGCTGACAGTTCATACACACCTGATCCTTGTATTTTATTTCCAGCCAGTGTCAAACTAAGTACTGAACACAAAACCTGGTTTTGCGTTTTTTATGAAATTATGTTGTTTCAGTACAACAAATTAGTATCTGTTAAAACTGATGAAAGGATAGTGGTGTGTTTCTAGGATTCAGCTACTGAACTAATAAAAGAGTGAGATTAAAAAAATGGTTTGGTTGTTGTTTTTTTTAAATTAAAAAGCTGAGGATTTCTTAGCAATCAGGGACATTGGAGCTGCTCTGCCACAACATTGCAACAAGGTTATTCTTGATGTGGTTTGGTTTTGACCAGTCTTGGCTTCTGTGTTAAGGTGAAAGGCCCTCCATCAGTAAGGCTGGATGGAGCTGCAGTGCTGGGGCATAGAGAGACAGGGCACATCTTGTGACTTGGTGCCCACTGCCCAAGGTCACACAAAGCAGACTGAGACAGGGTTGCAGTGGCCTCTGTTGTTCCTGTTTCTTCCTCACGTGGATAATAGGTGTTTCAATTACTCACAGCCAATTCAACCAAATTTATCTCATTGCTGGAAAAAGCAACTTGTTAAATTTCTATCTTGATTTTGGCTTTGAATTTATATTTTCATCTTTCAAAGCACCAGTTCTATTCTTTCAAAGTAATTGTAATTTTTCCGAAAAGTTAGCTGGGCTTACTAAGTTTAAACCGCAATTGAATTAAATTCAAATGTTGAATTCTTTTATCTCTTATAAACTACCTCTTCAGTGTATTCCTCATTTCCCCTTATCTTGAAAGTATTAGAAGCCAATGCATAGTGGTATTAATTTTAGTGCTGTTAAAAAGTTCAAACCTTGAAGTCTTACTGTGCTAAACCCAAAAATAATGGCATATTTTCCTGAACTTTCATGGTCTGGGATTTCATAAATTACAATTCTTGTCCTCCAGCGAAAAGTGTAGTTTGTGTCATGTCAGTGGAACAATAAAAAGGTGAGTGAAGATGAATTGGCTCCTGCCAAGATGTGCAATTAAGAATCACAAATTTTTTCTAAGTAAAAAAGAAAATTATTTTCAATAGTTTAAAGATAACTTTTGTGGTTTTGTCTGATTGCTAATATTTGATTTATTCTTGACTGACATCACCATGATCCTAATTTAATATCTGAACATTAATTCTATGCCAGTGTAAGACAGAACTTTTCTGCAGCTCAAAACAAGTAATCCTGCGTTCATGGTCAGTTGTCTTCAGATCCACTCCAAAAAGCCATCCATCATAAATACCAGAGTGAGAAAAGCTAAGCATCTTCCTTGTATTAGGCAATAGGTGAAGATCAGAGGAAGTGTAAATGTGTGCCATAAATCATGACAATACACACCAGAAGAAGCTGCTGGGCAGTAGCACAACCACAGGGGTGAGCAGGCAGAGCTGGCAGCCAGGCTGGACCTGAGAGCCCGGTGGTGAGAGCAGCAATGCAGGAAGCAGGGCCCCGAGCTAGGGAAATCTGAACACCTATCTGGGTTTTCTAGGCAGCACTGCACACGCAGGAATGTAGGATATCCTCAGCAAAAGTACAGCTCACTTGCCATCTCATCAAAGTAGGGAAAATGCAATCTCAATTGCCATCAGAGGTAGAGCAAGAACAGTAGATCCCTGCTGTAGACAACCCCGCTGAGAAGCGAGAGATTTCTTGTTCCCAAGACAGTTTTCAGTTAGTCCATGACTGTCTAATCTAAAGTACAGAACTAGATCTATACCACCTGACAGAGGCCCAAGTTTCAAATATAAAATCTGGATTTTTGCCTTAGGTACCTACATGAGCTAAATGTTTTTGGTAGAGAGAAGCTCTTTAGTCAAACAGATAAAAGCATGGGAAGCAGCAATGCTAAGAAAGAGAAGATAATTAAGTGTGGGCTGGGAGCAAGGAGAGAGCAGTAGATTATTTTCTCTTGAGTCCAAGGGCTTTCAAGAGCAGTGTTAGGTAGGAAATCAGATTAGGTGAGGGATGATCAGAAAGTCTCCCCTGTCTCTAAAATAGCCTAGCCTTAAAGCAAGTTTATAAGTCAGCTGAATTTAGTGGAGCTATTACAGCTGTAAATGTATCTACACTTTAGGACTGACTTCCCAGTAATGTACGGAAAATAATTTAGTAGACTCTTGTAACAAGAAAGACATTTTCTTCTTCAAAAGTTGCCTTCTCCTCACACCCTTTTGCTTTCTTTTCCCCTGAGAAATAAGGCATCCTATTGCAGCAAGCAGTGCTTGCATTTCCCCTGGGTCCTTTGCCATACCCAGCTCTGCACAAAGTAACTGCAAATTGTTGTCAGGATGACAGAAATAGCTGTGCCTGCATCCAGTTAACTTGGAAATGAGTCACTGAACTGTAAGGAAAAGTGGAGCAAAATGCTGTGCCTGGGGAGAATATCCCACTGTGCCCTGTGTGGGTCTGTGTGGGGGGTGTTTTGCCCAGGTACGAGATAGAGTAGTGCTATTCCCAAGGGAAGTCTCTGACTCACCTCTATTCCATGCCTGGGAAGGAGCTATAGGAGAAGCTGACAGTTAAATGGGGAAAATAGATCACAGTTATGGATTCCTCTGAAAAACACCTTTTCTTTTAACCCATTTGCTGGGAGTAGGTACCACTCAAAATCAGAGAATTTTGGCAGGCTATATATCTCAGTGCTACTGTATAGTTGGCTGTTGCTAATAGCAAAGATCAAGAAAAAACTCATGGAAAGAGCTGGACTGACATTGATTTATTCAGGTTTTTCATCTTACAGGAGCAAAAGAAGGGGACTGGAAAACATTGGAAACTATGGTTTTAAAGATCTTTAAACAAGTTCCTTTTGTCATAAATCCTTGAAGTGGTACCCAGTGTTGTGTCAACGAGAATTGTAAGGAAGCTGCAAGGAGAACAAAACCATAGGAAATAACAAAACCCACTCTATTGAGTAGTGACTAAGAACCTGCCATGGAAAACCATAAAGTTTTGTAGAGGGGCATGACTCCCAAACCTTGAAAAAGAGAATGGAAATATCCTACAACCCAAATTTTAAAGCCTTCCTCTGGAAGATATAACAGGTTTGTGACACCTAGGGCTCAATATTAACCTAAATCACTTTTAAACTTAATTATGTAATATATATGTAAATAAAGTTGCAACCTGCCATATCCCAGTCATAATGTGGACATTTTTTTAGTGCTATTAAAAAGTTCAAACCTTGAAGTCTTACTGTGCCGAACACAAAAATAATGGCATTTTTTCCTGAACTTTTGTGGTCTGGGATTCCATAAATTATGATTCTTGTCTGTTTTTTCCATGTATGAGTGGTCAGAACTGAAGGTTCATCTAGCTGATGGGGCAGAGCAAAAGAAGCAAAAGCTTCTTGCACTTTGGGGATCCCAAAGTGCCTTTTTTTTTTTTTTTGGCATGTAAAAGTCAATGTACTATTTGAAAATGCTCATGGATGTTAAAGATTGAATAGTTCTTATCAAGGGAATCTTTCACCATTTTATTAGCTCAGATAGAAAATTGATTTCCCCTGAGTAATACTAAAACAGATGAAGCTGAAAACCTGACTAGAAGATTAATATCTTTCAAGTATAAAAATCTTCCAGTGTAAGATGAATCTGAGTTAAACAAAATTTGTCATGATGGACAGAGCAACCAGGACCAGTGAGGATTCACGCATAGAGAATAATGGAAATAGTTTTCACTGTTGCTTCAAATATATAATAGCCAAAAAATCATCTTTTTCTTGGGATTTGGAATGGATACAGGCAAAATCATGGAAGTAAGCATTTATATTGCTTGGTTCGTTGCAGGCATCGTGTCCTTGATCTCCCTGGCCGTGCTGTCCTACGAGCGCTACAGCACTCTCACCCTGTGCCACAAGCGCAGCGATGATTACCGCAAGGCTCTGCTGGCAGTCAGTGGCTCTTGGATTTATTCCCTGCTCTGGACCGTGCCACCTCTGCTCGGCTGGAGCAGTTACGGGATAGAAGGTGCAGGGACAAGCTGTTCAGTATGCTGGTCCTCAGAGTCAGCTGAGTCCACATCCTACATCATCTGTCTCTTCGTCTTCTGCTTGGTTGTCCCCGTGACGGTCATGATGTACTGCTATGGGCGCCTCCTGTACGCGGTTAAACAGGTAAGCAACTGCCTGCTCTCATCATGCAGACTGCTCTGAGGCAGGTCCTGCGTTTCTCTTTTGTCAGATTTGGAAGTACTGATGGTAGAGAGCAAATCAGCAAGCCAAAATGAAATGGGAAAGACCTCAGAAAGCCTTAAGGAAGGAGGGTAAGGTCTTCTCCAATCTTTTTAATTCTCCTGAAACTCCAGTCAAAACAACAAGAAAACATCATATAGATAATGATTTTGTGGCTGGTAATACTGTGTTCTGAGAAAACCAGCATATCAGAGTGAAGCTTGCATTTGTAATTGTGGGGTTACACGAGTGGGCTGTAGGCAGCCTTGGCCTCATGGCTTGCGGCTGTGTCCCTGGGAGGAGGGAAGGCCAGCATTGAATGCAGGTGTGGTGATTCCTACAACAAGAAGCACATGAGTAGCCCAAGGGATGATGGGTATAAAGGGCTGTGCTGTAGGATCACAGAGCAGCAGATACTGAGCTGAGCTGGAGCTGACTGGGTGGATGCTGAGCTGGTGCCTGTGGATGCCGGCTTGTGCCTGCCACCCTGCTCTATGCTGGACCTTTTTGGGCTCTGACATCTGGTGCCCCGTGTTTGTATGTACTGCGGCGATAACTGGCTGAGCCTTAGAAGCTCTTGGAAGCCTCCGACAGCATGAGCCTCATGGACTGCAATCCACTTGGGGGAAGTGGAAAAGCCGGCCGGCGCGTAATCCCTGGGCAGGGGTGTGCCCAGGAGAGCTGTGAGTAGCCTACGCATGTAAGTCCAGGACTGGACTGCCTTGGGCGACCGTGCCTCTGGGAAGGACGGTGAGCCGCTGTAGCTCTTGCCCAAGCAAGTCTGGGGTTGGACTGCTTTATGGGTGACCGTGCCTCTAAGAGGGATGGTGAGCCGCTGTAGCTCTTGCCCATAAGGTCGGTGAGCCGCTGTAGCTCTTCCCATGCGTGATTACTGCAGATGGTGCCGCAATGTTATACTGCAAACTGTGTTGGCCTGGTGTAAGGCAATATCTGGAACTATGTTGCCCCAGTGTACTGCAACATGTAATGAAGCAAAAACACGTTTTACCTGTTTATAAATAGGACATCCATGCAAATACTTCTTCCTGGTTTTGGATTATGACATTTTAATAATTTCTGCTTCTTAATCTCTGGAAACTTAATGCTACAGTAATGTATTTCTACTGTGATTTATTGAGTTGTCCCAAGGATCAGCTTCTCCTTTTTATGCTAGGCCACATTTAAATTTTCCTTTTAACTACAACCACCATTACCACTGCTACTACTACTCCTCCTGCTACAGTGATGCTTCTCTCAGTGGTTTAAGGTGCACTGCAGATATTCCAAAATGAGTGTTACAAAAGACCCTGAAAAGGGTGTGGTATTTTGAAGTTTGAATACCCTTGGGACAGTAATGAAATGGTTTAATGATGAATAATGAGAGAGGAATAAATGTATAGGTGTTCTCTAAAAACCAGTTCTCTAAAATGTTCAGATGAATTAACTAAAGGTGTTAAATGGGAAAAAAATGCAGTAAATCCCTGAATTGAGGCTCTCCTACAGAATTAAAGTAAATGTAATTTGCTTTGATTAGTCATAAGGAATTAAGTTTGATTGTTTTACACAATTTGTCAAAACTTTGAGAACACTTAAAGCCCAAATGGGAAATCTTCTCTTCTTTGAGTACTGAGTGGGCCAGTAAAATCCCTTTGATGAATCACACATTACTACTCTTCTGAAAAGTTGTGCAATATTAATATGGAAGAAATTTCCTGTGATTGTAAACCGTTCAAGTGAAGTTGCAGTCCTTATCTCTGGGCAGCAGTTTCTTTTGTCATCACTTTAAGGAAAGAGGCAGGGTCTTGGAATATGTGGTACTAATAATATGCAGAAGATACACGTTTCTTAAAATTTTGTCTCCTCTTTCCTTCACCTGTCACTGCCCTTGATGACAACAGCACCATCCACAATATACAAATACTTTTATGGATGCTTCTGTAGCACATACTCTAGCCTCTAGTTCTAAATGTGGACTCATGTTATTCTATTCACTTTTTAAAAAATAACCAGTTATATCAAAAGTATTCGTAGTCTCACTGATCTGCCTGATGGGTCTCAAGAAGTTGTGGCAAACATACTGAGGGAACAAAGTATCATAGAAATGATATGTGCACTCTATAGCCATTTTGTATTTGATCATGAAGACTGGGTAGACTGGGTGGAAGATCAGGTTGATTCGTTAATCCACTGTCCAGAGGAAATAAAAAGAGGGAAGGAATAGCATTTTCCACAATCCTCTCTCCTCCATTCCCCTCGTGCCTTCCAGAATGATCCACAAACCTGTGGGGTGCTGAGGTTAGAGGGTCCTGAGAAATTTTGTAAATGTTGGAAGTGAAAGAGAATTTAACCCAATCTTGCATAACCTGTTGGAGGGACAGGCCTTAGGGAACTAATACTTGTTAAATGCAAAGGAACTGCAGTGAGGATTAGATCATACCTTTAAAGTTGTTATGACTAGGAGTCCTAAGAGCTGCCTGAGTATTTGTGAAGTCTTGAATAGCTAAATCCTAAATTTTTACACAAAATATCTAATGATTTCCTGGTGTTTGTAAAAGATTTCTTTGATAAGTTATATTTCACCAAAGAATCTCAATCAGAAAACTCATCAGTCCTCATCTTTCTGCGATGTACCAAAAGCTATTTTCAGTACCATAATTCCAAAACCTTGCATTTAGTACATTTTCTGTGACATATTTATAAATTTCTAATGAACATATCATGACACAGTCACTGAAGTACAGGCTTCTTTCCCTTTAGTCTGAGGTCCTTTAACTGTTCTGTAATAAATGGAATAGTTCATGAAATGCTGTGTTTCAAACTAGAGGAAGCAATGAGCAATATGCAAATGAAAATATAGTAGTTCTTATCTAAAAGTAAAAAGAGTAGGTAGGATACTTTAAAAAAGGTTAAGAGAGGTTGCTACATTAATTGTAATGCTGTAACTTTCTGGTGTGGGCAAAAAAAATTATCTTGCAGTTTTCTGGCCTTGTAAAATCCCTCTGTGTCATGTATTTGAAGTAATGTGGGAGCATTGAAAACATAATAAGTGCATTATCCCAACTTCAGCTCCTTGCTGCATCTTCTAACTGCATTTCATAATTTTGCCAGATCTACAGAAGTTTTTTATGTTAGAGCAATAATGGTATTGCACCCTGAAATTAAGAGTGCGGGAATTATGCCATTATTAATAGTGCAGTGTAAATTTATTGAGGTGGAAGAAATATCTTAAGAGATTTGAGACAGTTAAGGCAAGAATTGGCATAGAGCCTTCACTTTTTCTTTTCAGGGACAGTGATTATAGGTCTGCCTTTCTCTTTTTCTTCTCTAAATTTAGTTGGGTGCTGTAGCATTCTGTCACTTGAAGCATTAATAGATCCCATGAAGTCATCTGCAATCTGTGTAATGGCAAAAAGCTCAAGGATTTCACTAATACAGGTTTTACGAAAGATCATCTTTTCAAGGAATTACAAGTCAATAGCATCCTTGTATGAATAATGTTAATAGCAAATGCCATTAAACAGCATTAAAACAAAACTCCACCATTATCTCAGAGCTCTTGCCATTTATCAAGCTTGAAGACCCTTAGGAATTACATTTTTTTTTTAAGTTATGGGGTTTTTATTCCAGGCTGGCTTTATCTGGATGGTTGAGTCTGATCAAAGGGGCAAAGTTTTCTCCCTCACAAAATTTATTCACATGTATTTTATTCATGCACATTCTACAGCACAGGGGAAGGAAATTGAGGCTGGTTTATTTTTCCTTGTACAGTTACTTTTTTTTTTTTTTTCCCAGTTTTTGGCTTATGATGCTTCTCTGTGACTCTACTGTTGCATTCCCTCTGGAAAACATTTCTTTGTGAAGTCAGTGTCAGTTGTTTACACTTTGAAAAGTGGGCTCCCAAATGTGGAATTACAGAGATTAGCATTGTGATCACTGTAGCACAAAAGACACAATATGATTAAAATCCTCCACTGAGGGGCCCAGAGAACTCATGTGAACCAGCCCAATGAAAATTTGCAAAACTTTTAAAAGAGATCTCTTCAGCTTGCATTATCTCCTACTTACATGCAAAAATCCTGCCCAAGGACAAGAAGAGTCCCAGAAGGTTGTTTCGAGAAAAGTTTTCAGTTTAGTTTTATAAAAGACTCTCATCTCATTGTCAGCCTTCTTTCATTGAAAGCTGTGCCTGAACAAAGCTTAGCAACTCTTCATGAAATGTAGCTAGGACATGGAAAACAATAAAAAGGACTGTAAGCAGGGCACAAAGACTTAAACATTCAATTCTTACTCAGTGCAAGAGACTGTGTGTTGAAGTGGGCAAAGGGCCAATGTCTCATGGGGTTCTGGAGTAGATGGACTTACGACGTGACCTGATAGTCCTACAGTGTGAAGTTTTTTGTTTTTTCTTTTTTTCTTGTTGTTATTCCAGTTATACTTTGAGTTTGTCTTTGAAAAAGAAAGAAAAGAGAAAAAATATTCAGGGAAAATTTTAAGACTATAGGAGGCAGAAGTTGGCCTTGCCAGTATGTCTTGTCCTCCACCCTGTGCTGCGCCTGTTATTGCTTAATTCCTCAAAAACTTCTAGTTTTAACTAGTGACCAAAATGTGAGTCCAGGTAGTGGAATTACCCAACTATTTCCCTTTACAGAAACTTTTTTTGTTTCTTTTGAAAAGTGCCACGATTCCTGACTTCCAGATATCACAGGAGAACCAGATCACCTTTTTTTATCCCGTGTCCTGACCTTTGTGAGTTTTATCATCATCTTGGTGTAGTGGGAAAGTCAAAGTTACACAGTAGAGAACTGTCAGGTCCTCTTTCTTACTCCTCCTCCAGACTTCAAAGTACCAAATTTAGTGGAGGAAAAGTGTCTCTGTCTCTTATATAAGAAGTAATGCCCCAGAGTGAAATTATCACTCAATTATAAACTCAAATAAATTAATTTTTAATTCTCTATGGTGAGATTTTGACTCTAGGTTATTTTTTAAAGATTTGGGTATAAACAACAGTGGCGGTTTTGAAATCTCCAGTGCCCACAAAGGAAGTCTGAGAGAAAAAGGAAAGAAGAGAGGTAATTTTTTATGGTTTCTGATTCCTTGATCTTGTTTTGTATCTGTACTATTTGGAACAGTTAAATTATATCTGTAAAAGCATTTATTGTATCCTTATCCATTAAAGTAATCAGGAAAGGACAACAAAGTAGAAGGACCACACCTGTGAATGTTCCCAGCTTTCCATCTCTTTTGGAAATGATTATTTGGAGGAAGAGACCATATTAGGGCACAATGCTTAGCAATTTAAACTGGAAAAATATCTTCACGTAATACAAAGAGTAGGATGGGAACATAGTTATTCCATCATTCCTTCATGTTTCATATGCCTATTTATAGAGAAACTCAATTTTCTGAAGCTTCATCTTTGATGGCACTGAAGTTATGATTTATGTTGGGAAAACTGATAAAGCAATTATGCACCATTAAATCTTAACTTCTTAGAACCCTAAATAAAACCAGGTTTGTAGTCATAGAAGCAAAGTCCAAAATTTTTCTAGTTGTTTAATTAAACAAATAAGTCCTATGAAAAGTAATTCAGGTGAAGATGATGTAGACCTGGTTGTATGGTTCCTATAGATCATCCCTTTCAAATGTGGTTAAGTACATTTGGGATTTGACTTAATTTCAAGTATGTTTGACCTTTGCTGCATCAAAGCCTAAACAGTCAGCTGTACTCATTAGACAGCCATATCTTGTTATTTTTTACCATATGTTCATAAATTTTATTTCTTCCCTTTGGATCTTTATATACGCTTTCTCTCCTAGTTTCTGGTGGTATAGAAGAAGAACAAGAAATAGCTTTGCCTTTAATTTTTAAACCTTGCCATAAATATATAATAATTGCATCTCATTCAAAGCAAAAAGACATTTAGCTTGCAAATGAATTAATAGATGTTTTCTGTCACATCATCATGCAGATAAGGGAACTTAATTAAAATACAAGTCTCAGGTTGAGAGAATTGGAATAAATTTACAAAATGTAATGAAAGGGGTCTGCTGGATTATCAAATGCTGTAAAGTAGTAGAGCCTATCATTAAAAAGAAAAAAAAAATCCAAATTTTCTGTACAACATTCAACAAGCACATAGCAGTAAATATTCAACATCTCCTTACCACACAGTTGTTTGACCTCTGCCAAATTCTTCGTCTACAAGACACTACACAGCCAGAACACAAAGCTGGCAACTGACCATTTTTTGGATTCTGGGATAACAGGGACAGTTTGTGGTAACAGACACCCAGGCCATGTTTTTTTATTGTTTGACTCAATGGAATTTGCTATAAGAATGGGCTTTCAAGTATGGGAGCAATTTACATGCATGTGTAACACTGTATTTTTTTCAGAATTTCTAGATCATATCCCCAGTAGAAAAGCTGACTGCTTTTTGTTGTTTTGAAGCAGAGGAGCACTGAAAGACATTAGACTGCATATAGTATGTATCTGTGGTCAGTGATCAGTTCTTTGAAGTTCTGATTATTTTCAAGTCTTCTTCGCTTCTAACATGATCAAAATTATCAGAACTCTATTGGTGAGGTGATATGTGGAATAAAAAAGCCATGGAATACCTGGGAAAAAATGACAGAAAGTCATATCTCGCTACTTCTTAGTAAGTTATTAAAGAGTGTTGAATATGTAAATTATTCAGACTCAGATTGCAATCAGTAGTTGGTATTACATACATAAGAAATCCTTGCATATCAACTCTTTCTGTTCAAAAGTTTTCTGATAGTTTCTGTAACCACTCTCATCTTCACAACCCATGAGTCCCATTGTTTCTTTTCTCCTTTACCCTCATACCATTCTTTACATAGATAGATCTCCTCCTTCCTTCTTTCACTGAAGAAATTTCCATACATTTTTTCCTTTGATGGTTTGAAAGTGTTGTGAATATACACTGATTTTCCAAGACTTTGCAAAGCTGATACTACTATTCCTATTGCACTGAAGAAAAGCATGTGATTTTGAGAAATTACCTGTGAGAATTCAAGGCATTTTAAGAATATAACTAGCCTAATTTTTTTCTCTATATTCCCTCTGTATCCAGTAGAGAAAGAAAATCACATCAAGGAGATTATTCTCAAAACCAGCAACTTTTCTCAGCTGCTGGTGCATAAGATGAATAGCATTAAGAGAAGCAAATTATATTATAACAAAACAAGGAAATAGTTTGATCTTGCAAAGAGGATACAGTGTTTTAATAATTACTATTTTTTTAAAGGTACCTGTTTTCAATTATTTTCAAAACAATGCTATGATAGTTAAATTATTATGCCAATATGTCATTGTTATTTAATGCCAGGTCATAATATAAAGTACAAACATAGCATAACTTTTCAAACAAAATCTGTAGCATTCTGACACTAACTTCTGACATTCATACTTTTATAAACAGCAATTTTCAGATGTCAGTATTTCATGTTTCAGACAATTCTATCCTTACATTTTTGTTCAAAGATATTTCAGTGAAGCAAGTGGTTATTATTCCTGTTAGCTGATTTCTTTTTTTCATTTTAATGGGAAGCCTGTTTGAATAAAAAGCTGCTTTCATTAGCTAGGAGGAAGATTTACTAGCATGCTTAATTTTTAAAGAGCTTACTTCGTCTTGTACTCTTTCATAACTATTAGGGTTTTCCCAGGAGTTGAAGTGATTATTAGGTAGCTATCATGAAGGCATTGTAAATATAGTATTGATTTTTGGGGTTTTCTGCTTTCAACTGCTGAAATATTTCAGTTTTGCACACTACATTTATACTAGTTTTTATTAAAGGATTCTGTCTCAAGGGAATAAAATTCAGTGTTTTCTGTAATAGTGGAGAAAAATGTCGAATCCTGAGAAATAAAGGAGAAAGCTCACATTTTTTTTCTTCATGTATAGCTGCAAGGCTTATAAGTTCACCATCTCAGCTTTTAGGAGAGTAAAGTTATGGTGAGTCAATCAAACATAAAATACCTTTCGAAGTCTTTAAGGACATCAGCAGCTGTGCTTGCACAGACATGTGTAACTCATGAGTGACAGGTATACTCACTCAGGGTTATTCTCAGTATTTCTGATTACAAAGTGTCCACTGACTGTTAAAGCATGTCATCAGATTCATCTTTATTTTTTGAGGTCTGATCATGCTGGGAGGGAAACAGGCATGAGAAAAGATTATGATCTTCTTTCCCGTGTGTTTGCAGCAATATAAATCATTAGTTAATTGTCTGCATTTTGCAGAGAAGCAGTGATAAAACTTTAGTGTAAATCAGGCACCATACAGATTCATTGTAAATCAAATTAATGGCTGGTCAGAAAATAGGAATTCATTGGGTTTGCCACTTTTCATACTTTAGATAAACTAGGGAGAAAATAAGTCTGTCATAATCTTTAATAACAGGCTAATAGAAAATTAAGATCTGATGCATTAATCTCTGGATGCATTATGTCCATAAAAAATAGCCTGTAGTTTCACGAGTCCCTCAGTTTACAGCAAATGGTTTACATCAATACCAAGCACTCATAACATCTCAGTTCAGGATATGATTTAGTAAAGGTTTTTCCTGATAAGAAAAAGCATAAGGTTTTGTTTGTCTTTTTTTTTTTTTTTTTTTTTTTTTTTTTTTTTTTTTTTGTTTGTTTGTTTGCTCACCACTTATAAAACTGGAAAGGTTAAATGTACAGAAGGGTGTTTTGCAGGGTGAAAAATGTGGAGGTTTGTACTTACACTTCAGCATGGAAGAACTTAGCTACACTTACTTACTCTTCTGCAGTTTAACTCCACTTCAGAGACTAACTTGTGACCTCAGGCAAACTCCCTGAAAGAAGACTTGGAGGAAAATTAATTGTCCTACGTGTAGCAGCACTGTGGCATTGTCCCCCTAGAGAAACACTTCTGAAGGTCTATCTGCAATGGGATGCTGCTGTGCAGAGAAAAGAAGAAATGTGCAATGCCCAAAGGATTCCTTCTCTGCTGATCACCATGCGCTTGATATCACACTAACTGTGTGAGAGGCCAGCCCCCAGCCACTGCTGTCCAGGTGGGAAGTCAAAGCAGAGGACTTTGGTTCACAGCACGTAAACCATAATGTAAATAGCAAAGCCCGGAGTCATGAGTCATGGAAGGGTTTGGGTTGGGAGAGGCATTAAACACCATCTAGTTCCAACACCCTTGCCATGGGCAGGGACATCTTCCACTAGACCAGGTTGCTCAATGCCCCATCCAATGTGTCCTTGAATAGCTCCAGGACACAGCTTCTCTGGGCAACCTGTTCCAATGCCTCACCACTATCACAGTAAAGAATTTTTTCTTTATATCCAATCTCAACCTGCCTTCTTACAGTTTGGAGCCATTTCCCTTGTTCTATCACTACATGCTCACGTGAAAAGTCCCTCTAAAGCTTTCTTGTAGATAGTTTACCTTTAATTACTGGAAGGTGCTATAAGATCTCCCAAAAGCCAAAATGTACTTCTGCTTTTTCCTAATGGAGCAAAGAGAGTTAACAAGGATGTTTGCTTTGACTTTTTCATCCTTATTCCATCTCATCATTAGTCCTATGTTACTTACAGGTCCAAGGTTTGGCCAGGGGCACTTGTAATAGCTATTACTGTTCATTGGTTCTGTGATTTAGCCCTCTTTCCACTACTGAAAATCCCAAAGGTGCCTGAGGCAATATATGTTAGCAGTAACTGAGGGAAATAATTTTACCTGAGAACTTTATCATATAGTGAAGAACAATGGCGTGAAATATCCACATGCTACAGAGGTCTGAAAAGGATGCAAATAATTATGTGCTTACGGAATGAAGATAGAAAGCATGTAAGAGAAGAAATGTAAATATGTAAACTCTAGAACAAACTTTGTTTCAAAATTTCTGATCCAGTGTTTCATTAGTTTGTAATACTACCCACTAGGTAGGATTTTTTTACCATCTCAGTTGAATCTTGCACATCTGCGTGAGTATCTCTGTATAAACACAGATTGAAGGTTTACGGCCAGAGGAATGCAATTGAGTTGTCAAGCTTGTATTATCTTAAGAAAAGAAAGGTATTAAACTATGTAAATTAATGAGAATGTTCATACTTTTTCACCACAAATGAAATAAGTCAAAACTTAGATTCCCTGGATAGCTGGCACTAAAGCTATTTCATCCAAAAACTAAAGGTGAGAAAACCCAGAAAGATTCATCTTACCATCTCCAATGTTTTCTGATCCTATATCTTGAGCTCAACCTGACTAAAGCTAAGGTGGTCTAACCTACCTGTAATGGATATTACTTTTGCTCAACGATTACTCATATTGAAATATTTTCATCACTTACTATATCCTATATTTTTTATGGTGAGTGTTATACCCTGCTGGAGAGCTAGACTGAAATGTGTGTGCTTCCTTTATGAAAACAGCATTTATTTTCAGTGGAGCCAAACCCAGATGTAATATGAATATAACAGATTCAATGAGAGTAAGTACAACATATTGCAAGAGATGCGAGGCTATGTTATCTTCAGCCTTGTATCATGTTGAAACTTAAACATTTCTCTGAAATGGGCAGGTCAGTCTTTTAAATCATACACACTGTAGAAGCAGAACAAATTGTTTTGCGTGTGTCTGTGTGGACTGTATGCAGGAGCATGCATGCAGATAAGTCTGCATATGCAATGCCAACATGTTTCTAAGCGGTCAGGAACTTCCTTGACCTTGAAACAAATGGTACAAGCTGCCTGTGTTCATACTACACAGCCTTTGGTCTTGAGCACCCTCTGGACCTTACGTCCTTTCATATCTTCTTAATTTGCCAAAGCGTCTAAAATAAGATAAGGGCTGACTTCCAGCTCAGTAGAGTTGTGTGCTCCTCTAGTGTGGGGCTGAAATTGATATGCTACACCCTGGTCTATACAGCAGAGGTGTGGGTGCTATAGAGCAAGCCTGTGGCACAAGTTGGAGGACTGTGCAGAAAGGATGGAGCCAAACCTGGTGCAACCTTTTCCATGCCGTCTACTGGAAGTTCTCACTGATGTTTTTGGGCACCTTCTTAGAGAGTCCTGAGGCAAAACTGTGGGGCATCTGAGCATGCTGACAGTGAAGGGTGGATGATCAGGGAGCAGAGCTTTATCTCACTTTATAAAGTAATTTTATGCAGTAGGATTAACACAGTTATTCATGCTTTTAAAACTGTGCACCTATTCCATGTCTTTCTTTTCCAAGAAGGTTTAGTTTTAATTTGAGTGTGTATATGCATATTACGAAAACTGAAATTTTCTCTTTTTCTTTAAATGCAGCTTCTTGTATGAAAAAGTGCTTTGTGTGCACGTGAATGTCTAACATTTTGGCTTTCTTTCTTGACTTCAGACAAATGTGGATACTATTTTAAATAGACCTGGTTGAGAAATAGACTTTCTGGTCTTTTTCCAGTTACAGATTTTTGATGGAGATTTTTTTTTTTTTTTTTTAATAAGGGGGAGACACACAACACAAATCTTAACATCACTATTTTTTGAAGATTAGCAATTCACCAGTATTTTATTTTTACATAATCCTCCTCTGGAACATTTAGATGTTAAAAATAAAACAATATCCTCTTGACCCTGAAACCACTCAGGGCCCTGATACCCTTGTACAGCAGTGCTTAGCCGAAGTGACACGGAACAAAAGATCCTGGAAATCCATGGAGCTGATGGGCTAAAATACCTGTGACATCCAGTGTCCTGAATAAAACAGCTCTGTGAGGTAACTAGGCACTAAAAAGCCTGGCATTTTTGATCTCTGTCAGGCATATTGTCAAGGAACAAGAGAAGCCCAGGGACACCTGAGTATCACCAGAATTGTCTCAAACTTGCCTGTTCCCACAGGATGTTTTCATTTTTGTGAATTAGTTTCCCAGTGCAAAAATATCATGCTGGGAATTATTTTGACCTTAGCGGATCTGTAAATTGCCAAGGAAACACTTCTGTTGCAGAGCAGCTGGCTTATAGAATGCTAAGAGGGTTTCTGTGTTTCTAGCTTTTCTCACCTTCTCCACCTTGCTCAGTATGCATATGTGGTATGATAATAAATGTGCAGCTCTTACATTCACATAATAGTTCATTTCCCCTGGGGTTTAACAAGGGTAAAGGTGCAAATACTGGCTCACTTTACAAAGCTCACTTTGCCTTTTCAGTACAGGAAAGAAGTGTTGAGACGTCACAGTAATTTTTATGTGAGAATATGTTCTCTCAGGGTCATGCAGTCAACCCAAATCTATATTATCACAAGTTTTGTTGTGGGGTTTATAGGTCTATACTTACCATTTCCCCCCCCCCACCGCTTTGTTATTAAAATAAACAGCCAGGATATTTTATGGAATTCTTCCTCTTTATTAAATTGTTGCAGCTTTGCAGACTATTTGTCTTTGTCTTGTGGTGAATCAGTGGAAATTAGCTTGTGTTGTCTGTAGCAGATTGAAACTGGGTTCATACTTCAATTTACAAGGATCTTTTGTCTCACTGTACTTACTGTACTTACTTCAGTGGTCCTGATAGTAAAGTGAGGGCCACTGTCACAAATGAAAAATTATGACAGAAATAGGGCCAATAATATTTTAAACACTGATTTGTATTTCAGGCAGCGTTGTATTAATTTGAGTCAATAACAATTGATTACCAATACTCTGAGTGCCTTTAATTACTAGACTTGGTAGAATATAACATTAGAGCACTCAATGCCCAGTGTAACTCAATTGGATTAAACACAGGGGCAGTCAGCTGGGTGACTATTAATGTTTGTTTGTTTGTTTGTTTGTTTGTTTGTTTGTTTGTTTGTTTGTAATGCGTGGCAGGGGAATAAGTGGGAAAATAAGGCTGGAGCAGGAGGAAGGGAACAGTCTATGGTCAAGGCCACTGCCTTGCCACAGAAGAGAATTGGTGCAGTTTGTGGGGGTCAGGTGGCTGCTCCTTCCTGGCAGGTCTTGGAAAACACACTGCACCCCGATGGAGAGCAGCTTCCAGCAGAGTGAGACCCATCCTTGTGAACTACGTAGAGTAGAGGCTTCTGAGGCTTTTTAAAATTAAGTACTAATATATAGCTTTCGAAAACTTCTGCTCCTGCTGGAAGAAAAGAGATCCTGTTCAGGCACTTTCCAGTTTGCACCTGACACTTGCTTTACGGGGAGCCTCCTTTACTGAAGGAGAACTTGTCCGAACCTTCCCGGGAGAAATTATATCCATCTATAACATCATGTAGAGAGTTTTACATTTCTTCTTATTAGGCAGATGTTTCATTTGAATTTCGCTTCATTAGTAATGTAGATGTTAGATGAACTCTTCAGCTGCTTATTATAGATATCTTCATATTAAAAAAGCTCAAGAATCCTTATGCAGTAAATCAATATCCCTGTGGACAGGTAAAGGGTAAGAAAGTAAAAGATAAGGTCTTAAGTAGTCAATGCTTCCTTCAGAGAAATGTGCATAAGGTGTATGAATCTATTTCTCAAGTTATTTTTAATCTGTTGACTCTCCAACTTTTCTGTCTCATACAGTTTTGATTGTAACCTAACCACTGTCCCCTCTATGGTCTTACTTAATTCTTCCCTTGTTATTTCAAGGTATAAAACTAAAAAGAATGAACATTCACTCTAAATTTATAATGTTTAGGACCCTGAGGCTTCACTTCCATGTTCTTTAAGCATATTTTTTTTTCCATGGTTCTTCTTTTAAAATGTCTACACCATATGCACCTTAAAACAACAAACAACTGTCTCTGGCTTGAGGTAGAGTCACCTGGGCTTGCAATGAATGGGTGATTATTTGACTTTTAGTCAGTAGTACAACTGACATCTGCTAAGCAGCTAAATTAATCACAGATGAGTATGTGCTGGGTTGCCTTAGGGTATATTCCAAACCTTCTTCTGTACTTAAGAGTGGTAATATGAATTTAAATGGGAGATCTGTCACCTAAACAGCTTCTCAAGTAGTAAACAGCATGTAAGATGTTTTCTACGGGGATCTCAGCAATATTGGGCTGTTTTGTTTCTGGTCACTTACATAGCAGAAGAGGCAGAACATTGCAGTTTCAAAAGGCTATAATATTATCTGGTAATGTAACACTTCACTTGAAACTGCCCCAAACATGGAAAGATAGATTTCCATTTACCTGAGGTCTTGCTACTTATATCTGGCCTATTAAAGATCAAATATAAACAAAGTTTGAATAAAGCCGATCTGCACAGAAATTAAAAAGAAAGAAATTTATAAATATTCTGAGCCTAAATTAAAAACAAACAGAAAAACAAAAATTGAGCAAACACTCCCATAAAGAAGGGAGCTTTCCCTACCTGGCAAACACTGAGGCATACACATTTTTATATTCCCATTGGCAGTCCCGTTGAACATACTTAAAATGTTGGTTATATGTCTGTAAAACACTGCGTGCAAGCTACTGCCTTGCACAGAACATATAATGAATATTGCCACTAGTTCTTAATTATATCTATCCCTGGTTAAATACCAGTAGCTGTCTGTTCTGCTCTGATGCCCTCAACATGGACCTGGGCATTTAAAAACACCTATCTCTGGGAAAGTTCACTTAACAAATTCACCTTGGATATTGCTTTCTGCTTTCTCTATTGTTATGGCTTGCAAGAGCTCAATAAAAGTCCTTAAAGGCCTTACCTGATAGTTTTCTCTCTCTTATTCCCTGAGCAACTTCAGGATATTAGTTCAGTTTAAATGTCAAGTTGAAAGAACTGACTTTCACATTGCTCCAACCTGGCCTTTCTGCATCAATCTTTAATCTTTTGGAAGAAAATTTGTAACCGTGGTTGGTAGTCTGGCCTTGGCCTTTTGTTAATTGCATGCAACTCCTGGGAGTCTTTTCTTTTTGTATGTATTCTTTCACTATTCAGTAGTGTAAATGCTCTTCTGCCCTGCTTATCCTTCTGTGCTCCAGGATGGTCAAGGCTCAGTAGGTGCTTAGTCACGTCAGCCTGGAACATTTTAGATTTTCTCAATATATAATTAAATGGATTTGCTTTGGTCTCCATTGCTTGCCGAGTAAGTTCAGGATGTTAATTCAGTCTAAATGTCAAGTTAAAAGAAATACAATTCCAGCCTGCTGAATTGTCTTGTTAACTCATTCTTCTTTTTACTTTGACCTTTCCTTAGGGAGGTACAGGTATTGCTCGATTAGTTTCAGCCTTTCCAGAAGAATATGACTACAACATCTCTGAGGTCATAAAATTCACACTGGACAGGTTTCATACTGGCTCTAACTACATCTATCCCTGCATACTCATTGCACTGTGAAGAATTCTTCTGTCCCAAAACTCAGAAATGAAAGTGTTGCTCACAAGTGAGCTGAACTTGCAACATCTGTATTTAACAAATACTGACTTGAACAGGGTTGGACTTGTTAGTGAACCATTGCTAGAGTAGTTTATATCTGGACACTAATTGTCCCAGATACCTTGGCCCTATTGAAATTAGAATAAGAAGGAATTCTAGAGAATCATTAAAAATATTTGTGTTGATTTTTCCTGGCTGTAATTGTCAAAAAAAAAAAAAAAATTAAAAAAAAAATAAAAAAGCATATCCAGGGCAAAAATAGGCTGTAAAAAAATACTGTTCTAGTGCCAATCTCTTCCTTGGAAAATAAAGGACATATACAATTTGAAGCAGTATTAATTTGCAGATTGAGAGAGCAAAACACAGATCTGACCGCTTGCCACATGCAGGATCTTTGTCCTTATTGTGTGACATCCTCAGTAGTTACAGCCCCCTTTGGTAGACTTACAGTAACCATCCATGGAGATCATCAGCTGGGAAGTGAGTGCAGTTGATCGGGAAAGCAAGGGACAATGGCCAACAACAATTGTCTGAAGCAGGAAAGCTGGGAACAAGGCATGTGAGTAGCTTTGTCAGTGGTGGGTGTCACAGATCAAGGGTGAGGTGGGCAAAACCAGGTGATAACAGCACCTGAGATGCAGCTATTTGTGCAAAGTAACTCTATCATACATCATATATATAAAATACATGTATGATGAAGGGCTCTTGGTTATCACTTTTCAAAGAGATGGCAGAGTTGGCTTGAGTAATTTAATGAAAAATTCAGTTCTCTGTTCAGGAAAATCAAAATAAGATGTTAGAAATTGCTAGGAAAGGGATTGCAAGAAACACCCCCAATGTTGTTATACCATTGTATAAACTTGAATATTGCAAGGACTTCTGGTCGTCTATTTGAAAAGAATATAGGAGAAACAGAAAAGGTCCAAAAAGGGTAACAAGTGCTATCAGCCACAGAAGCAGTGTTCAAGGAGAGACTAAAAGTGAGAGAAATATCTTCAGGAATCAACATTCAAACATTACTGTCTTTCAAGTATGGTACTACATTTCAGACACTCAAGGTGAAATCCCAGATTCCAAGATTATAATATGATCCAAACTGGAAAGCATCCTGCCTGTATAGAGTACCACTGAGAACCCTGTGTATATAGATAGTGTTTGAGAAGCAGTACATCAGCTCTGAATTTCCAAGTACAACTCCTTAAGCAAGCAAGAGTTGACTGTATCACACCAATTTCTTCCTTCCCTTTCCCTTACCCTTTTCCTTTCTTTTGCTTCTCCTTTCCCTCTCCTGCCACCTCCCACCCCACATTTTTCCCTCCCCTCCTCTTCCGTCCTCTCCTGTTGTTTTCTCTCCTTCTCATTCCTGTTAGTCTCAGTCAACAAAAAGCTTGCTAATAAAAATTGTTTTCATCTAAATTAAAGCACACATTAAGGCATAACTACCTGAACTTGTTTGCTGACTGTACCATTCTAATGGAACACCCATATTAGATTACTGTTAGATTTCTCCTGAACAAAACCTGCAGCTGTACGAACTGATGCCTTCTTGGACATAGTCAGTGGTCTCCCTGGCAGAAGACCATTTCGCTGTCTGTTCAACTGCCACTTTACTGTTTCAGGATTCTAATCACCACAAAAAATATTAAGATATACTAAAGAATAGCCATCATGTAGTTTTATTTCATAACATTCTTCTACTGCACCTTTGTCTGTCCTCTTGGAGTATGTGAGAATACATGGCAAGTAGCTCAAACAAACCATTACAGAGCGATAGCGATTTTTCTGCTTGGATACAAAATTTGGAACTGTACTGATTGTTTTCAGTTGTCATCAGTACTGTGTTATTCATCGTGTTCCCCTATAACCCAGAAAACTGTGCTACCTGAAGAAATCATTTATAAAAGTGCTACCTTTTGTACAGCAGCAGAAAAACAACAATATAGTACTGTGCTTGCTATACTACTCCCCTTCAACAAATGAGAAACAAATTTCGCAGAAAACCAATATTATTTAGAAGTACAGTTCCAAACCCAGCTATCATGCATCCCAGTCATCTTCTAAGAGGTTATTTTGGTCTTTGTCTTACTGAAATCGTTTCTCTGCTATAATGATACTCTTTTACAGGCTCAGAGCTGTCAACATGCAAAAGAATTAGTAGTATCAAAGCAAATATAACCTGATGGGCTATTGGTGTTTTTCACTGTTTTCTTCCAAAGTAAGTATACCTATCAGGAAGATGTGTTTTACTTTATATATGATTACAGTTCACATATAAAAATGAAATGGAGCTTGCCAACTAACAAGTTTTGCAAAGTTGCACTTTCTTTTTTAATGTGTAATCTATTTATTTTCCTGTACTATATCAACAGTATAATTCAGCATCAGTATATTTTACAATTGTGTGTCAGCACTATCTGTATTGTGCTCTTTCTGCAGAGAAATGACAAGGATTTATCTGAGTCTGGTGAAGTTAACACAGCTCATCACTTTTACAAATGCCTGGCTTTCTCCTAGAAATGTCAGTAGGACACCAGCTGGGCTATTAGTGCTATAAAACTGCCACTTCTTCCCTAAGTGATTATGGTGACTCTATAAAAATCACTGACCTGCCTTTAAGCAAGCTTGGTGAACTTCATTTCAGTGAAGACCATTGGTGGCCTGCTGCAAAGTCAGCTGGAAATATTCAGTAGGTCCCCGCTTCTCAGGTGAATGCTCTGTGCTGTGGGCAATTTTAACATTTACTCAGCATTAATAGGCTTAGTAGTGGCCTACTAGTCCTTAGGAAGATTTATAAGAGAAAAACGTTCCTTTCTATTTATCAGTTTGACCATTTACTACAGAAATACCAGCCAAAGAGTTTTGTTTCCCAAAGATCTATTACCTGGACGTTTCCAACTATCTCCTTTCTATGGACATCCCATTAAGTCATAGTTCAGCAACACCAAATGGGAGGTAGAGGGTGTATTTTTTCCTTTTTAAAGTTTATTCTTTCTCTCACTACTCTAAAAAAGGCTTTGAAGTCTTTGTAGTTGAATATTCTGAATCAGAACTGCCAACATGATTTGCTCAAGAGTTGGACAGAATTTACCATACTCACATTTTGACAGGTAACCTGGTCCAGTGGATAAAAGGGAAACTGTAGTCGTGATACAACTCAAGTTCTTGGCACATGACACGCCCTTAGCAACTAGGAAAATACTGTCCCTGTAAGATGCCCATTCATGGAGATCTGTCAAGTGCTCTCAGCATTTTCGTTAGTGATATTGATCTATTATTAAAACTCAGTGAACATCACGAGTGGTCAATGCAAGCACAGGATTGGTCAGTGCAAGCACAGCATTCTCTTTTTCATGTATGAGAAATCATACAAGATAAATAAACATAGGCTGGGAATCAGTACAGTGTAAAGGATCCAATTTGAGTAGAGAGTCTCACACAGTGTGTGGATTTGGGAACACAATACCTTTGCAAACAGAATAGATCTTATTGTGGGACGGGTGAGCAGAGGCATGGAACACCTGATCTTGGTTGTGCTCTGTTCTCTCTTCTGGTTCTGTTAAATCAAGATATGCAAATTTTGAGAACAGATATGTGAACAGTTTTTAAGTGTATAAACACTGCTACTAAAGAGAAGCAGTTGTGACTCATTGTGCTTGCATACCCTTACACTAATGGAAAGACACAAGGAAACAATTTCTAGAAATGAAGGTCTAGATCAGATATTACAAAAAGGTTTGTAAGGATATAAGTGTTGAAATCATGGAGCAGGTTGTTCAGGGATACGAAATACCTTTCTATTAGACTCTCAGGCTGACTGAGGAGTATTTGTCCTGCATGTAGTGCATACTGGGCAAGGAGGAATGATGGACAACACTAAATCCCTTGAGAATCCTTTCAGCCCTCTGGCTGTAAGATTTTGAATGCATTAAAATTCATGGAATTCCTAATATTTATTTGCAAAGATAGTAAGACCACTTCATCACGGTAACAGGAAATGTACAGTACTAGAGTAGTTTATGACAACATGAAAATGAAACGGTAGGAAAGCAGAGAAATTCAGTCCTTTGTCTCCACCAGCTGCTATTTATTTTAATGTGCATCTGACAAAGTAATACGAACTTTCAGAATGTCAGATTTGTGAATATGTAACAAGAGCTATAACCCAAAACTTTGCTGACTCTGTCACACTTGGTATTTGTTTTCACTCAGAGAATATTTTATTATACTTTGATGTTCATATTTCAGTGTTTCTGTTGCATTAGAAAACACGTACTTCCTTTTCAAATATGATGTCCAACTTAAGAAATAGACAAAGGAAAAGAATTGGTTTAATCTGGAGTTGAACAATCATGTATGCTGGTAAAAGTATAATTCAGAGAAATATTACTAAAAAAGCCCCCCACATATATCAGGTTTTTTATGCTCCTTTGCTCTATTTTCTAATGATGATGCTAACTCTGCAGGGAAGACATCTAGATGTCTCCACTTCAGGCCATAATTTGGTGTAAAGCTGAAATAAAGAAAAAATGGCATTTATATCCCTCCCTCAGCCATATGTATGTAGAACCTACAAGTTTTCAAGTATCATTGCTTCCACAGATCCACAGACTTGCATCAGAGAGGATACAGGGGGTAGAAACTGGAAGTCTCTCAACAAGCTCATCCATTTGAGTTGTAAGCATTTGGAAAATTAGAATGTTTTGAGCTATAAAAGAAAGCATCTTATTTTTTGCTAGTTTTGTTCACAATTCTAACAAGGAATAGTATTTAAAACAAAACTGCCCATCTTTCCTATATTATGTAGGAGTCATAACGTGTCTTTACCCGTGTCATACTGCATATCCCCTCAGAACATCTAAATGCTGGATCTCACATGTCTCAAAGTGCTGGGCATGGATAAACTCTGGTTAACTCTTCTAGACTGAGCACTCTGGGACTTGTTTTTCTAGTCCATTTCTTTCCATGTCATATTGCTGCCCACCAGCTGCCTTATGCTATATCTGACACCTTCAAAGTCTTTCCCATTACTTACACCTGTTTTCCTTCTGTCACTTTTGGGTATGGTATGTCTAAAATATCCTGCAAAAGGTTCCTAAAAATGAAGTTTATGGATCTCTGCAAATAGATCCATATTGCGTTTCTGAAGGCATGATGATTCCTCTTTAAAGAACCTTTCTGGCAGAGTGTGTTCATTCCAAATGAGAGGTTGAACAAGACCACCACCTCCCCTTTTTTGGTGGGCCCTGATGTGAAGAGGAATACTGCTTTGAGGTGATCCTCAAGGTAGCGTTAGAGGGATAGATGCAGTAGATGTTCCCAGACTGAAGCTGTGATGGTTCTCCCAAAAGGGTGCAAGAGCCAGTGTGAAAGGCAGCATCACAGAAGGCAGAGCTTGTAGCACCAGACTAGAAAAATCTCTGTGGACAAATCACTAGAAAGGGCCACATATTATACTCTAGAGAATACTGACTCCATGTCTAATTATTTATTCTTTCCTTACCCATTTCTGTTCTTTTTCATAGAATCTTTTATGCGGTCTTCACCTTCTAATGTCAAATTTTGATCTCATGCTATGAATACCCCAACTCCAATAGAACTTTTTGAAAAATTTGTTTTGTGCAGGCAGGAATGAAACTTTTAGCAGGAAAAAGGAATTTTGTTGTTGGTTTGTTTTTGTTTTGTTTTTTATTAACTGTACTTATTCTAGGTAGATCTAAAAATCAGCCAAAGTACCTTATGCTCTGGTTATTTCCAGTAGCCACTGATGATACAGCTCTGGATTCGTAAGACAGAAGCAACCAGTAATTTATTAAACAGTGTTTTTTTAATAAATCAGGTTTGTTTTATTCATGTAGGAGCCTCTTCGTGATTGATAAAGAACTGAAAACTGCTTTTCTATACGTGTTATACCTGTACCATCTCTATTAGTAATAAACTTGTTTAAAGAAACTATACATGAAATATATATATATGTATATATCCAGTATAGACTCAGCTTTTGCAAACTGACCACACGCAGGGAAATATTTGTAATGTACTGCATAACCCTAACTCTTAAAATCCCAATGCTCCTCACCATGCTGTCCGTGTGCTTGCAGCTTAGCTACACCTGTAAGGCAGGAGGACTGTTTTGTATTTGCACATGCACCATGTTCTGGAGACACTCTGCACCCATCACCCACCTCATGGGTAGGGAGTTTGTGCAGTGGATTATGGAGTATTTATTACTGGCATCAGTCTTCTTTAGCCCTGGATTATTTTGTGTTTACTCACAAGCACAAACTGCTGCACAGTCAGAGACAGACCTACAGGTCTGATGTATCTAACTCATAAAATTGTAACAGACTTTTAATTGTCTGCTTATCTTGCCTTTTTAGTAATCTAAAACAAATATTTATGTTTCCTAACTGGAAGTCTTAAAATTATATATAATTTATAAAGGACTGAATTTATATTCCTTTTCTGTGTGTGAAGATAAATAAATGTTTATGAACACCAGTCCAGGTACAACTCACTAAGCCAACTCCCCCTTGCTCACTCCCTGGCCTATCAAAATGAGGGCTAGAGAGACCAAATTTCTTCAGGTGCAACACAATCCTGGGTACACCTCTCCCAAGGAAAAAAAGTGTGTATACCTGAGCTTCAATCTTACTGGTTAAATTTAATTTGTCTAACTTAGCTGTTTACATGAATTTCTGTGTCAAATTTGTCATTCTGTGTTGAAAAAAGGATTGTACGCTGTAGAGTGGGATTAAAATCAGGAGGGTATCAAGGGTCCTGCTAAGGAGATGAACTGAAGACTTCCACACCTCACATGGTTGGGTTGGTTTTGGTTTGCTTTTTTTGGAATACACCTGTACCATCATATGTGTACAAGAATTCGAGGGAAAGCATCTGGAGGAGAACATTTTCAGGCTATTTTTGGCATAATTCCTATATTTTTAAAGATGCCAATTAGATGAGATCTTTGAAAACACTTTGTATTTAAATTCTTTGTAGGGTCTATAGGATTTGACAGACAGATACACGCACATCTATTAGGCTTATTTAAATATAAATAACTACATGTCAAAGCCATAGTCACATGTCTTTAATGATTCCTTTATGTCAGTAGATATTTTCAGGAAATTGGGAGGGGATCGCTCTGTAAAATCTGGGAAAGCCTGACCTCTTCCCAGGAGAAAGGGTAATTGTGGTTAGGTACTGAAAGAGTGATGATGCCTGAGAGATTTTATCATCTGATTTCACTGTAAGGAGTGCACCTATCAATCCAGAGGAAAGCAAAGCTTGAGTTCTCACACACATATGCTAGCCTGGTGAAAAGTAGCATTAAATGTGAGTGAGAGCTTACATACCTGCAAAAATGGACCTAGGGGAACAGCCAAGTTCCATTTTCAGGGAAAACATTACCCTGACACCTTTTTTTTTTTTTGAAATTCACGCCCCAGATTCAGAGAAAGTTTTGATATTTAGAGTAGAAAAGATTGTGGTTAATTTAATTCATGAGGTAAAGAGGGTGGTGAGTAATACTTGCATCATAACTTCCTTTTTCCTAACTTTCTTCTCCAAACTGGGATGACTCTGGTGTAAAAATTTTCACATAATTATGGGAATATGTATGTATGTGTGTGTGCGTGTGCGTGTATAATGTGTATATATATATATGTTTGTAACATATATGGTGTGTGGTATGTATACATTTTTGCATAAATATATGTATATACATATTTCAAAATGTTATTTTTTGTCACCTTTGACTGAAAACATTTTTTTTTAGGTGCAGGAAAGCATGCAGTCCATTTTCTATGTGGACGATAGCATATTGTTGTTTAGCATAAAGTAGCCTAGAATGAAACCTGGGAAGAAATTTTACACCTGTCAGTTCATCTGTTGTTGGAGAGTTCAACTTTATTAGTGATGTTGCATATACAAATTCTACATTTTGTTGTCTATGGAAGAAAGAATACAAAAACCAAGAAAGAATTTAGGTCTGACATTTTCCCTTCCTGCTTCAGAAATTCTTCAACACAAACTACACCAAAGTCAGCTTTAATTTTTTTTTCATGTTTCCTTTCCCTCATTGTCAGATGGACTGTTCAGTCAGTCAAAGCCATTGCAAAAGTTTTTAAAACAACAACAACAAAAAACATTACCCAAACCAGAAGTTGGTTATTAA
The DNA here is from genome assembly GCA_013397055.1 of Pachycephala philippinensis. Classification (NCBI taxonomy): domain Eukaryota; kingdom Metazoa; phylum Chordata; class Aves; order Passeriformes; genus Pachycephala; species Pachycephala philippinensis. The sequence continues at coordinate 445,905 of VWZT01012671.1, read as the reverse complement.
ATTACTGGTTAAAAATATCATTTGTTGGCAAGCCTTTCAAGAAGAGGAATGTTAAACTAAATTACTGGCTTGATCTTCTGAAAGCAATCTCAGCACCTTCCACCTTTATAATAACAAGTCATGTTGCAGAGCAGCAGCACATGTAGCAATAATACAGGTTCAAATCTTCCTTGTGTGAAGGACTCCAGAGCTGGATACAGCACTCCAGGTGGGCTTTCATGAGGGCAGAGCAGAGGAGGAAAATCATCTTCCTCAACCTGCTGTTCAGTCCTCTTTTGATGCAGCCCAGGATGCATTTGGGCCTTCTGGGCTGCGAGCACACATTGCCGGCTCACCTCCAGCTTTTCATCCATGAGAACCCTGAATTCCTTTTCTGCAGGGATGGGCTCAATGACTTTTCCCAGTCTCCAGTAATTTTGGGGATTTCCCCAGCCCGTGTGCAGCACCTGGCACCTGGGCTTTTTGAACATCCAAAACTTAGTGTTTGGATAATGCTGTCCATCACATGATGTGACTATTGGAGCTGTCCTGTGCAAGGGCAGGAGTTGGAGTTTGATGATGCTTGTAGGAGTATCTAATGGACTTCTCTTTCTAAAACCAAACTGTTAATGCAAACCAAATGATAGCTGGCATATATACCTTTAATCTTCTCATGTGCACTGATGCTAGAAAATACACAGTGAGTAAAGAAGGTCAGGATCAAACATGAATTATCAATGACAGGAGTGACACCATGAGCTCCTTGTTTAATGTATGAGAATATGTTCGCTGTGTTAGTCAAATTGCTGCTAAAAGCCCTCTAGCAGTGAAAAAAAAATCCTGCATCTAAGAGGATTATAGTGTTCCTTAAGTCCACAATAGAACTTCACTGATTTTAGCAACAATAGCAGTTATGCTTTAAGGGCTATGTACAAAGCCATGAATTTTGTATTTAAATCATCACTTCACCTTGAGGCATTAAGGCAGCTAATTCCCATTTCAATAACAAAAATTTACGGTAAAACCAGTCTTCAGCTGGTAAAAGATCCTTCCTGTGGACTTAAATTCCTACACTTAACAGTGACATTAAAATAATCAGCTGTATGGCCCCTTGTGTGGTTTTATGGCTTCTGCCTTCTGTATTTGTTGCTATTAACTCATTATTTGGCCCCAGCTGAGCAAAATGCTCATGTGCATGCTTAAATCTCAGTTTGCTCACTGAACATATAAGTGTAAATGCTTTGTAGAGCAAGGCCCATTGAATTCTAAGATGACCCAAAACAGATGTTTCTGTTCACTCTCCATTTCCACAGGACAATATATCTCTTCAGTGTTCATTTGTTTTGAGCTTAGCCACCTAACTGCTAACAAAGGAAGCATTTATTTTTTAAGCCAGTGAGCCCTCTTTTTCCAGGACTGCTTATTTTAAACAACAAAGTATTTCATCCCCCTTATTATTAATCTGTACAGTACTGGTTCTGGGATAGTTCACACTGAGAAATAGATTACTTGGAGTGTCCGTTTCCTACAGCTTTTTGGAGCTTTACATGCTTTGGAGGTGTGGGGGTTTTTTTTCTCCTTTTTTTCTTGTTTTTGCTTGAGGACAGAATCTACAGAGAAGGGAAAACAGAAAGCTCATCATAACTGACATTTCAGTCACTGCTTAGTCTGACTGCAAGGTTTAGTAGAGGTTTATTCACACCGATAAATGGAGACCATATCTGATTTTCTTTTTTTAGAAACGCAACAGAGAGGACTGTCTTACTTCACTGGTTCACGATGGAAGAAGAATTATCTTTTTCCAGCTTTTTCCTCTACTGCAGCTTTTGCATAAAAAGCCTAGATCCCTTCTGTTCATTTCAAGAAGCAGTAGTAGACTAAATGTTCAAAGATTGGCAGACTTCCCTCAGATGATTATGAATATTTTATTTGTGTCTGGTTTTGGTAGTACTGTCGAATACTTGATCATGTCAAAACAAGCACTTACAGCTGATACTGAGAGATGCTGGTGGCAACAAACACTCATAAATAGCCTTTTCTTCACGGTGCAGTTCTGAAGCAGTGAAGTAAACATAGTTATATGAGTGTAAGATGCACAAATACAGATCCAGGAATAATGTATCAGTCATGATGAGAAAAGCACGTTGTGCCCTGTTTCCATATTGCTTGTTTAGAGTGAGCTACGTAAAGGATGTTTACAGCATCCAATATTTCGGTGTACAGAGTATAGTAACTGGTACTATTTTCCATCTTAATAAATAGCTGGAGGAAGAGAGAGTGATTTGAAGGACAAAACATACAAACAGGATCGATTTCTAAGATGTTATGATGTACGTGCACCCTGCTTGAAGTGGCTCTGGACAGTGCATAGTCTCTCCATCTAGTGGTTAGATGGATGGGATGCCATTTATTCTTCATAACCTTTCAAGATATTCACAGCTGAAAATGGGTGTGGTTAAAATATGAAGGAAATGCTTTATGAGAAAAAGCACATAGCTACATTAAGTAAGGAGGAGAGACTAGGGTAAATGTGAAAAAGAAAGCACAGGGAAATTCAAAACAGTCAGGTTAGATCTTCATTGTTGAAGCTTCCGCTTCTTAACAGCTAACTTTGGCCCGTCTCCCTTGCCTTACATATATAAAAAAACCCAGCTTCCCATGGATGATGGGAATATTTTGGACTGACTGGATATGTGCCTCTGGCACTGTGGGCCTCACAGTTGCCTCACAGTCTCTATGCACAACCATCCTTCAGGTCTTTCCTGTCACCTGTGCCTTCTTCTAAGTAGATGAAGTGCCCCCAGTATTCTCTTGGTCCCATAAGTCATGCCCAGATAAATCCAGACAGAGCCAGCAAGGGGCTGCAGTAGGTCAAACTTTTGGCTCTGGAGCACAGGAAGGGGCAGGCTGTTCCCTTGAGCAAGGCACTGCTCGGGGCTCTTCTCCATATGAAGTTGTGTGATGGCTAAAAAAAATATTTAAGGCAGTAAATCTCTGCCCTGAGGCAGGTAGCTGCTGTCTTCTTTTGTCTGGGCTAGAAAGCTCCAGTGTTTAGCTTGACAAAAATCCATGGACTCAGCTGTGGTTACCATCTGGCTGCTCCCTCCAGGAACAGGCTGACTGAACCAGTTGACTTGGACAGGGATGAGGTCTGGACTGACACCTGCAATGCCTAAACTGAGTAACCAAAACCTGTTACCTTCAAATCATTTCTACGGCACATAGTCCTGTTATTATCTTCCCTACTATTGTACAACAGTGTTTATGTGTTTGGAAGGTTTACTTGTCTTCTGCAAGAGCAGAGCCATTCTCTTTTCTCTTTAAGGAAAGAACAGACTTGTTCTCTTTAGAGGAAGTCAAGCTTCCTCTAGGTCATGCCTTTTCTCTGGGTCCTTGTTGGGACAGGCCCACATTTGCCTGCATCCAGTTTGAGGCTGTTCTCTCTCCTTGCAGAGTACCTGTCACAGCAGATATTTTGAATCCTTTTCTTGAATCTCCAACCTAAACTCTTCGCACCTCTTTCTACTAACCCTCTCCATATCCATACACTCCTCTTTTCATTGGTTTGTGACTGCTCCAGACTTTGACCAGTGCTGTTGAAATTTTATATGCTCTGCTCAGAGCTCCCCAGTTTTGTCTTTTCCAAAACATGGAATAGCAAAGCAGCCCATCACTTGGTGAGCGATATATCTGCTACATCTTGTCAGATGTGGATGCAGCTTTTGAGGTCAACCAATCAATGTGTCACTTGGGCTCCTTGTGAGGACACTTCTACCATGCCAGCCTCCTCACTGAATGCCACCGTGGCTTCTCCCACACTCTGTGACCTGTCACAGCTAATGTACGTGCTCAGCATGCTGCCCTAGTCATCTAAGCAGTGGTGTCTTGTGTGTCACATGGACTTGAAAAAAGTGTTGGGCATTTGTGAGATGCAGCATGGTTGCAGGGCAAATCCAGACCAGAGCTGATTGTGCCACTGCTATGCCCAGTGCCTGAGATTAGACAAGCTTGCCTGTCGCTGCCTCCAGCTGAGTTCTGAAAAACCAAAACATTTCTGCTACTTCCCATGATGAAAGTAGGGGAGAAACACCATTTTCTCATTAAAAACCCCACAACAACCAATCCGCCAACCTTCTTTTCTTTAAATATAGTGGTTTCCCAACATTTATATTGCCAGATTTGGCAGGCGATGATCTTTGTCCCAGAGAAAACAGCTGAGTTTACAGCAAAGATGTTTTCCAGCCATCCCACATAAGTACAATCTGATCCCAATGGACCAGTGTTTCTTGTGCCATTTTGAAATGTATTTTAGATCTCCGAAGTATTTTAAATACGTATTATATATACCCTGTATGTTCACATTTAGACTGAGACTTACAAGCTCAGCTATTCTAGAATATTATTTGAATCCATTTTTTCTCATCACTATCTGATGCTCTTCTATCAGCTGGATATCCAGGGAGGTATTTCCATTTGACTACTGAAAATGCAGTGTAGCAATTGCGTTCAATTTTCCAGTAGTTTTAAAATAACAAATAGAAATATTTTAATGTTAAAATGTCTACTGCTTTTTCACCTGCAGGAGTGTAATTTTTCTGTAGGTTACATGAACCTGAGTCACACTTTGCTGGAGGCCTTCCTGTACCTATAAACAGACAATTTTTAAAGATAACACCTTCTAAAGGTAGGCTGCAAAACTGCAAAGGCAATGAAACCAAGAGTGTGTGGACAAATGTGGTACATGATTTCAAAACTTTTCTCCCTAAGGAAATGAGCTAAAGGTGTGAAAGTCGAAGGATACATGCTGAAATCATGTCCATAGTTGCTCTACTTTTAGACATCGTTCCTTCCTTTTTTTATGGTCTCTGTTTTGTCTGTGCAGAGGGTAAATTCTTGCAAACTCTTCAGGACGCATATCTAAACACAGGGCAAAAATGTGTTGCCTGATCCTTCCGTGTTTATTGAAGATCTTCATCTGTGGATGCCATGGCTAACTGGGGCTTTGCATTCCTTGGTTAATATTTGATTTGTAGCATAGCTGCAGCTCACATGGGATCCTGGATTCATCAGTCAGAGAAATTTCCCATTAGTCATGAAAAATTTCGTTCAAATAAGCAATACAGAATTGGACCATTATCTATTATTAATCCTTTTTTCAACCTAAGGTAACTATGGAATAAACAGGTTGAGTTCTTATTAAAAAAAATAGCCCCAAGTCTTTTCAGAAAGGATAGACTATATTTTGTAATTGCCTTTTTGCAGAAAATCATTAAAAAACTAGACAGGAAAGATACTTACTTGTTTTGGGCAGACTAAGTTTGTGTGTGTTTTATTTACAGGAACATTTCCACTGAAACTCCAGATAGAACCTAGCACTCTAGAAGCCTAGAGTCATAATGAACTAAAAAGAAACTGTAACCATATTACTTTGCCTTCGTATGTACTTTATACAGTCACTAGATATGTGTTTAACTCACAATCTGATACATAAACACACATGTTGTGCAAAAAGACTCACACTACAAAGAGGTAGGAAAAGCTCTGACCATTTCCTTGGCATGCGCAAGGTATGTGTCAGGCAACAGCAAATGACATTTGACTGGGATGGTTGTTGGCTCCCACCTTTAACTGTGCTCTATTCATTTACCTACATCAGTTTAAACCTATTGATTTAAAACTTCTTTTTTTTTTTTTATTTGATTAGGTAAAGTTTGGATGTGTTCCATTATACAGAGCTGCTTTTTTGCTTATTTATGTTTGTAGTTTTACAAGGGCTTAATTCCCTTGGGTGCAGTTTACTCTCAAGTGCTGCATTTGAGATGCAAAAAGACCTTCAAGTGGACATAAATTAGATTTGGCTGAGTACAAGGCTCAATCAGTGTAGTTTAAACATTTGAATAGTTCCTGAAGCCCTGCTGGCGCGTCTGGGTTTGCTAAACACACGCTGGGGTAAAGGTGAGGAATCAACCATAACCTCAGGAGACCAATGTGCTGAGGCTCCATCTACAGTCAGCGGAGAGAGAGGCTCCAAAATTAACCTCCTTGCAGAGCTTGTTTTTGATTTTTAGGGAATGAGCTTGTTCCTCACTGTCACCACCAATGCACTCAGCTGCCCAAACACTGGAAGAGCATTCTGTAGTTGTCTACAGAAAAATGTATTCACACCAAGGCTTAAAAATAAAAGTTGGCTGTTATTTTAATGTTAAAACTTTATCTTGGAGCTCTAGACTCCCAAAGGGCATGATGCTTCAGTCCAGAACAGGTTAAAGGAGAGTACATTTTGAAGCACAGATTGTAAATACTTCCACAGCAGAGTTGGATTTGCCCACACACTGTAAATGCTGTCAAATTCATGGCAACAAGATAGACTCTTGTACCATCACTTTGAAACCGCTCATTTACATCTGCTTTTCCTGTTTAACCAATTCTACTCCATTTCCCCAAAAAACTCAGTGGATGACATCTGCATTCAGCACACCTTTTTAAGAGCACAAAAACCCGTTTCTGATCATTATCAGGAGTGAAGCCCTTTTATCAAAATGGTTAAGGACCTGGAAGAAATAGCCTAGAAGGAATGAATCATACCACTTAAAACTTCATCAAGTGAGTCAGCAAGGCTTCTCTAGTGTCCCACTTCAAGTATGACCATGACTAACAGTATGCCAGGCCAGCTGAGGCTTTATCTAGGCTTGAAAAGATCCAAGGACAGAGATACTAAGCACAGTCCTAGTGATGCTCTGCTATTTCCACACCCTTAACAGAAAATACTTTTGGTGGCTCAGATGTGCTATGTAAAGGTTCTTCATCTCAAGCAAGTTCTGTGTACTGGAATAACCTGAGTGAAAACATGGTACATTTACACAAAATTCCATACCTTAAAAGCAACTGCAGATGACCTAGCATCTGTTAAGGACTAGATGCTAATTTTGTCACTTTTCTGCATTTGCTCCAACCTCCACCGGGACTCTGGTTTATGCTGGCATGCAGTGTGGTCTCTGCTGAGCTTCCCCTAGTGCCTAATGGAGATGGTGAAAGTCTTCTCACTGCATTCGATCAATTTTGTGTTTGCATTTGATTTGCTTCTGGAACCACAGTGTTGATTGTTATTGCTGATCCAAGACCAATAGTCCCAGGTTGTTAATGCAGTCAATCCAACAGCTCTGCTTGTTAAATTTTATCTTTTTTCACCTTTCCCTAGGTTGGAAAAATCCACAAGAATGCTGCCCGCAAAAGAGAATTCCATGTCCTGTTCATGGTGATCACCACAGTTATCTGTTATCTGGTGTGCTGGATTCCATATGGGGTTATAGCATTACTTGCAACATTTGGTAAGCCAGGTGTTGTGACTCCAGTTACAAGCATCATACCTTCCATCCTAGCAAAAAGCAGCACTGTTTGCAATCCCATTATCTACATACTTATGAATAAGCAGGTAAGACATATATTATTTTTAAATTGTATTTTCTTCAGGGTCCATCAGACATTCCTGACCATTGTGACTACCAGTCCTATGGATGTATTTTTAAGGACATTGAAAGCTTGTCCAGACAATACTACTGGAGTCTCAGGGTGGAAGTGTTTGCAAACAACAGCATATTGCTAGATAGGAGGAATGGAAAAATGTTTTCTTATTGCAGTTGCTTGTGTTCTTCTGAGGGCACACTGGATATTAATTTGTATCCTTCAGAGTTAGTTGAAAAGGTATTTACAAGAAGAATACTCAATTATTTGGTGAGGTTGAGGAGTGGGAGGAAAAATGGACAAGAAGACAAAGGGACTTCATGACCCTGAAAATAAAATAAAGGAGACCGTTTGTAAATACCATTTTCATGACAGATCCACTTGAAACCAAATATCACTGCAGTTACTGTTTTTGTACATCTACATCCTTACTGTTAAATTCACAGTTCAGCTACATGCCAAAACAGAGAATGAATTTTGTCTCAGAAGAACCAAGGCATATTCTAAAATGCCTGCATCCAGTTCAGGTCCCTCATTCCTGTAAATGCCATTTTCAGTAGTCAAAAGTGAACCTCCTAATGTTTCTGTGTTGACAATTCTGTCTCTAAAGTTTGATAATGGCGGATCTGGAAGTTTTAAAAGTGTTTTGCCATAGGAAATCTGAAAAATACATATAGTTTATGAAAACTTTTTTTATTAGATTACAAGTTCGAGGTTGTTCTCAGTTTTCTTTCTTCATTATATCCATTACATTATTACAAAGCAAAGAAAAACCCTTTTATCATTTCTTGCTCAGTGTATGCTGGAGCCCACCCTTAGTATTTATCAACAGCAGCATTATATTATTATGGAGCTGAGACAAGGGAAGAGTTAAATGTAACAGCCAAATATATTCAAGTTTTGCCACAGCCTGAGATCATACTTTGGCCTGCTTCATCTAACCTAAAATTCTTAAACAACAAAAGAATCTACTCTTGGAGTTTGAGGAAAAAATCTCAAGCAAGCTGTGAAACCTGCCTGAAATCAGAAGGAAAAAGCTCTATTGCTTTCCCCAAGACTGGGGCTTTATTTCCAAAGTCTAGTTTGAGCTGCCATTGAAACAAACAGAACATTCCATTTGAAAAGTGTTGATGCTGAAGAAAACCACTAACTTTTTCCCCTTACCTTTTACGATTCTTATGAAAAATTCTCAACAGCAGCATCTATCTTGCTTCTTTATTCTCTGAGCATTTTGACTAAGGTCCTTGACTGAGAGATAATCTGATTGTGCTGTGATCACTAGAGCAGGTTATGTAATATTGATAGCAGATACATTTTGGCATTGTCTTTACACATCGAGATGTGATGAGCCACCCTGAAGGGGAGGAGCTTGGTTCGTTTTGGGATAGATATTTTTTACTAATAAAACCAAAATGATAGCTAATGTGCAGCATTAACCTGCAACTCTCCTCTGCTGTGCCACTGTGTATTAGCAGTGAAAATAATTGGTTTTAACTGACACTGAGAAGTGTGCTTCACTCAAAAAGATGAAACCCATCCCTTTGTCTGTTCCTCCTCCTTTCAGAACGGGAACAATAGTAACACCCCCATTCAATGCGTCACTGGTGTTCTTGGCATCTCTGTAGTTGTTCTTACACTTTCTTGTAAATTTAACACCTCAGGAAAAGAAGTTGCTCATCTTCCCAGCACTCAGCTTTCCTGGTCTTCATGCTTAGCTGAGAATTGTCATGGAAGGCTGGTGCCTCCCAACACAGAAATTATCTGGCCTACATTTTTCACAGTCCTCTCTTTACAGATGTGAGGTACCACAGTAGGGTATTTACCTTATAAATGCACCTTATAAGGTGCACTTTATAAATTCACAGACCATATGGCATAATTTTTAGCCCTCTATGCATAAGTTTTTTTGCTCTGGGAAATGCCCTGAAGATTGTAAAATGGCGTTGGTTGACTGCAGCTATGGCGTTAGCTTCCAGCTATCATAAATCTGTGCGGAGTATTGCGGAACCATCAGCCTCTGAGTCAGCTTTAAAACTCATCCTGCAGAGCACATCTTTAAATTAACTCTCAAGCAGTCCCTGAGTCACTTTCATGAGCCTGGAAATCCAGAAAAAGAGTTTTGTCTTTGGCATTGCCTACTGCACTGACCTGAGGGGATAAATCACTGAGCAAAATAGTGAATTTCTTTCCAGCTGCAGGAACTCCCTCAGATGGGATGGCATGAGGTGTGCTGCTGTCCTTCTTCCTGTGTTGTGCTCCAGGAGGAGAGAGATGCACTGCTTCAGCTGGTCTGTTTCTGGGCTGATAACATGCCAGGCAGACATCAAGTTTCATTGACAAAACTGTAAAGCACTAAACTGCCTGACACCAAATGATGCTGGGGTGAAGCTGGAGGAGAGAGTAGAGGAGACTCCGTTTTCCCTGTTCTCTCTCTATGGAAGGCTCTTTTGGCTCTTGGCAATATGACTGTGTGTGCCTGGGGCAGCTTCCCCAAAGGTCAGGCCCCAAAAAGGCAGCACACAGCCAAGTAAGCTGGGCAAGGTCAGTGTGCTTACACTTTCACAGTGTACTTACACATCAGTCCTTTATAATAATATAGTCAATGTAGTTGTGCAGATTTTGTTTCATCTTATCCTTCCTCTCTCAGTGTCTTTTATTCCCATCACACATCCCTGTCAAGTTCCCATTGTTCAAACCCACCCATGCAGCCACCCCAAACAGATTCTTAATGACAGCTTCAACTACCTTCCTTTCACCATGGTGGTGCTGACAGCAACCTGCTCTTTCATGTTACATGCAAGCAAGTATTAAACATTCACCCAGGAGATACAGAGTTTCCCTGTAGCCATGGGTTTACTGCTGAGGAGGTGATCGCTGAGAGCGTCCTGATTTTGTGTGTTCCATGGAACAGCACAGGAACCCCAACATGGAAGAGCTGTCTGGCTGGTATAACTGTGCAAGAGGACATACTGCACTGAGAACCAGGGATTATTAGCGGGATAACCTAATGGTGTGGCAGCTTCAGAGGTTAACCTTGTTTTACACACCAGAAATTCATTTTTTATTGATGTAGAAGTCAAGATGTGAATAATAAGTGTTCAAGAAGGTGTGGTTATGGATGAGATCACAGTGAGATTGAGTGAATCTCCGCTCGCTATTTCACATAATTGGAAGACAGCACTCAGAGAAAAGAGAAATTTGCTGCATTGCTACTTACAGCCAAATTTAAGTCAAGTTTAAACCTGTATCACTTATTGATCTAGAGAACCAATTGTTTGAAAACTACCAATCAGAGTACAAGTCACAATCTGTGCTGATGCAAAATAGCCTTGCTCCACTTCAGCCCATGTGCTTCACACTAATTTCTTTCAGATTTTTAGTCACTCAGGTAGTGCACCTAAGTCTCCCTGGACTACTGAATCTCAGGCAAGCACTGATACTTCTAATACTCTATTGCATATTACAATTGGAGAAAAAGTCCACCCAAACCATGTGATCAGTAATGTGCTATTTCTGGTGTCAGAAAATGCCTCTGAGCAAAATAAGGAGGGAGAGTGGGAGGGAAGGGATGTATTAAATGTGAATATAAGTCCCTGATTAGTGATTTGATTTCTAGTGTCTGTCTTCTTGTATTAAAATCATTGCACCTATAAAAAATAGGTGACCCTGTCATTTTCCCCAAGGATCTTGAGAAGCGATGCTGAAAAGAATATACACACTTACTTGAAAGTCATTACTACTGTGATCTTTCCAAATTTATCATGGAATGGGGCATGATGGGTAAGGGATAAATTAAGGAGAAAGAATGAAAAAACTAACCAAGTACAAAGACTTTTTTTCCTCTGAAGAGGTTTGAATAATAATGACAATGATGCACTTAAAGAGTGTTCCTCAATGGGACCTGGGCCCAACCTCACACATCAGACACCTCCCAGGCACCTCTGCTGTGGCTCTGATGGTCCCCAGGAAGCTATGCCACCTCCACCCTCCTCTTACCTAATGAGTGGCTTGTTGCTCAGGCCAGCCCCCTCTTCCCAGGCCTCTGTGGAACTTCCCAGATGAATAACAAAGAGTCTTTCTGTCCTTAATAATAATCTATTTGTTCTATGTATATGCAGTTTTCCAGCAACCCTTTTCAGTCCTTCTTGACCTTACCTTTTTGCACTGAACAGCGAGAAATGCATATGAGCTTTGGGAAAGGGAGATACACATGATTGTGATTAAAAAAAAAAAAAAGCAAAAAAAACCTTACAATTTCTCCACTGGCTGTTATAACAGCTGTATTTTCAGTCATTTTTCATGGGGTATTGTGCAGTTTTCAGTATCACCAACAAAAGGTAATGGCTCATTTTTAAAGCTGGAGGAATATGTGGGTAAGTTAACCCTGTATTTTTTAAGTTGGTCATTTTCACATTTGGAAAGCTAAGATATTTTAGCTGCATGAGAACACAAAACTACAGACCCAGAAAGAAAGTATGCAATTCAGGGACAGTTGTGCCAAAGTTCATTTTATACATAAATTGGGACACATCTATTAAGTCCTGCAAAGAGACCTTGTTTGCTTAGTTCAAACCTTTGAGAGGTTACCATAAGATTTATCTTGTTATAATTTTTCATAAAAATTCACATAGATTTCAATACTCGTGATCTGGATTTTTTCATCTCTTCACTGGTAGCTAAACTGTCTTTGAGTAATTAATAGTCCAAATAGAATGACACACCTGAGCTCTTCAGTTGAAAATAGGTCAAGTCACAATGATCTCTTACTGCAGAATACTCCAGTGTAGTACAGCTCAGAAATGTTTTGACTTTATTGCTCTGCCAACCTGTAGTGTTATGACTTTTTAAAGTAGAGGGGCAAAGAGAAGAAAGGTCTCAAGGGCACCTTTGCTGCTGTCATAAGGTATAATTGTATTTCACACAGTAAGTTTAAAATTACTTTAGGAATTTCTATCTCAGCTCATGACAAAAAGTTCAGTTGAGGTAAATAACTTGGGCATTTAACTAGGGTCCCAAGCAGCCCCAGCCAGCCTTCATACTGCCCCAGGCTACGTCCTTTGATACATCCTGTCTATGTTGACATGTTCTGCCTGTCCTGGACTGGCTTCAACATCACAGAACGGTTTAGAACTTTCTTCTTTGAGACCCAGGGCAAAACTAGGAAGCAGGCAGCCAGACCACCTCTCATGCAAGCAAAATACTGAATAAAGTTGAAAACTAATACAGACGAATGAAGAGAAACACAGGATAAGCACATGTGTTTTAAAGTATATAATAATTTTCAATTTATGGCTAGGGAATGCACTAATGGAAATGACATCCGGTTAAAAGATTCTCCTGGAAGACACAGAAAGTGAAGGGCTGCAATAGCTCTTTAAATCTTATATTAAACAGCATCTAATATGTTAATGTCTCTTCCTGTGGATACCCTGAACTGTTCTAGGCCAGGTTGGACAGGTCTTTGAGAAAAACAATCCTGTGAAAGATGTCCCTGCCCATGGCAGGGTGGTTGGAACTAGATGGTCTTTAAAGGTCCCTTCCAACCCAACCCACGATAACATCCTATGTTAGAGGAAGTAATTTTCTATTACTATTCTATGATAGAATAGTATAGATACAGGAAGTAATCTTGTCATATAGCATACGGAACAGGTCTTTTCTTGTCTCTTCCACTTATTCTCTAAACCTGGATGGACTAACCTATTTCTTCATGTTTAAGTGATGAGTGTAATTTAGAATAAGCCCCTAGGCATGATGCAGGTAAGCATTTTGTTATATTTGGACCAGGCAAATTTCAAAACAAAAGTATAGCTGTATCTCAGTTTAAGAGGTCATGTCCACTCTAGTGCATCTTCATTGTGATTAACTTAAAGAGGGAACATTGCCTCAGCTGTTTCCTGACAACCCTGTAGGCAATGCTGGTCAATAGAAGGGGTCACAGTCACACTTACCCTAGCAGAGACAGGGAAATAAATCAGCAATAACTGCAATGATTGAATGACAGGAGATTTACATTGCTGCCTGTTTGAGGCCTAGCAAGGAAATAGCTGTAGGGGAAGATTTGACCTCTAGAATCATTGTCACTACCCAAAAGGCAATAAAACAACAAACTGTTTAAGGATTCAAAGAAATTGTGGAGTTACAGATCTCAAATTTTCTCCAGTACATGGAAAACAGCTTCAGTCAAATAGTTTGCCCTTGCCTATCGTGATCAGCCTACAGTTGTGCTGGCAGTTTCAGAACTTCCTTTACAATCAGCTGTTTTTCATACACTTCCACCTCTAACATTAAACCTGCAGGGTAGATTGATAGATAGATAGATGGAAGTTTCCAGTATCCAGAGCTTACTGTAGAGCAAGAAATGTGATATGTTCACAGCTAAAAAAGGTGTTAGGATTTTTGCAAGCAATGTCCCTTGGTAGCCTGTTTGCTCTTGCAAGCAGACATCATAGGAAACTCAACCAAAGTGGTGTTTCTTTGCTGGCTTCACAGGTACATCTGTCCTCACGGGAAAGTCTGGATCATGAAGAGCTCAGCCAGTCCTAAGAGAAATACAGAAGGGAAAAAAAGGATGAAATATTAGCAATTGTGCTGTTTCTCACTTTCCATTACTTCAGCGCAATCTATAAGTTGGGTGAAAGCACTTGGCAGTTTGATTTTTTTTTTCTGAATGGATTTCCAAATTTGGTGTGGAGAGTTAAAGTCCTACAAAGGTATATGTGATCCACAGGTAGTCTAAACTTGAGCTACTCCTCAAAATGGCATTGCCAAGCCACACTGAATGGATGCCACAGGATCATCTGTTGCAGTGGTCTCAGCTGCAACGGCAGGTCAGGGATCAGATTCCATTTTAGCCCATGCTAAACATATCAGATAAACATAGAATTTAGTTGCTTTATGAGGACAATCAAGTTCAACAGATGAAAAAGAATTGAAAAAGTAAGTGTAACCGTGGCAGTGACAGAGCCTCTAATTTTCCTCTCCTGTTCAATAACTGAGTAATCTTTTGTCACGTGGCAGTGGCATAATACTCAAATTTTATTCGGAGCAGGACATTTTTCTACATATTGTGTCAGTTGAGATTACTTCTCAGAGTTTTACTGTGTGTACCAGGCATATCTTTGCAGTCGTGTATCTTACTACAAATTGAAGCAACAATTGTTTCAGATTAGATGGATGGAGAAAAAACAAAATGACTTTTCCTAGACAGAGAATATTTTTCAGCATTTATGTAACCTCCACTAAACAAATATTTTTAATTGAGTTAATCTTTGGTATCCTTGTAAAGCATATGATTATCATCATCCTAGTTTTACCGCAGGAGAAATTTGAGGATTAAAGATTAGATTAGTGCTCAAACCCTCAAGGACTTGCTTGGCAATTCTAGTTCAAATCTGTAGAACTTTATTTTATGATTTTATCCTGATGTCCTTCTTCCTCCAGGGCAAAAAATCTGCTATACTCAAAGAAATAATCATTGCCACAGTATGGAAAATACAATATAAAACTGTACTGGGCCTGTAATTCATTAGAATAATCCCCTTTTCATTTTAAACTGCATCATTTAATGCAATTCAGAAATCTGACTGTGTCCAAATGAAAATAAATTTGAGGTTCATTGTCTTTTGAAGTAGAAGCTATTACAGAGCTTCATTCCTCTGATGTTTAGTATAATAACTGCTCTCAAACTAAATTTATGTGTAGCCAGTTCATAAACCTTTATTCCTCAAAAAGCCCTTCTTCTTTGGTAGTTGTCTTTTCCTCATACTGGGACACCATAAACAGATCCCTTTCTGTCCCCACATTGCTAGTGTGAACTAGTTTAGTTCTTTTCATAATCTCATGTTCAAAATAATTATTCAAATTATAATTTTGGTACTCATGCTTGGAACTGGGTATTTCATTTGGGAAACTTTTTAGGCATTCACAGGATGTTAGTAGAGAACCAACACCTCAATGTAGTAGGAGTTATTTCTTATTTCTGTCTTGTTTGCAGTGTTTAACTCCCTTGCTTATTATTATGTTCAGAATCTGAACTGAAAACAAGAGCATCAGCTCTACAGTGACTTCTTAAATCCCTTTATCTAAATCAGAACCAGATTTTCAGAAATGGGTGTACAGATATATGCAGGGGTCCGCTACATAAAGTACAACTACTGTATGCTGAATACTTTATGGATGACCCTG
The DNA here is from genome assembly GCA_013397055.1 of Pachycephala philippinensis. Lineage (NCBI taxonomy): Eukaryota > Metazoa > Chordata > Aves > Passeriformes > Pachycephala > Pachycephala philippinensis. Next base: position 430,278 of record VWZT01012671.1, on the reverse strand, counting down.
CTTCAGATGTAATGTTCTAACCCTTTAGGGAAAATATTTGCTCAAGACCTTGCAACTCACCCAAGGCTTTACAGGACTTCTGTGTTTGCTGGCTTTAGGCCAACAGGAATATGCTACAAGTAGGATTCAAAGGTTAACCAGAAACTTACGTCACTTTTCACCTTCACCATTCTTCGCCTCTCTCACAGCGAGCACCAGCTTCAAAATCAAGGAAACAAAAACCAGGCACTTTGTCACTTGTTAGCCAATTTCCCAGTAAAGCATTTTCTCAGTGTAAAATGTGGCTTCTTCAATATTAGAGAAGCTATTAATTTTGCCAATTTTATTTTCAGCAGAGGAAATAAAAGGACATTTCAGCCCAGATCTCCATGCTTAAGCTTCTACACCTTGGTTCCTGTCAAAAGTATCTTCAATGAAAAACACTGTCCTTCACCCAGCTGATCAGGCTTTCTTACCAGACTGCATCCCCCATGTGCAGCAACAGCTCAGCAAGGGGGAGGAAATGCAGTGAAATGTAGCCTAGCCCAGTGATCTAATTTATAGGGGAACAGCCAGAATGAAGCTGAACTATAATTCCATAAAGGCATCTGTAATTGGGTATTTTGACAGTCCAGAGTTTTGTCTCGAATTTTTTGATAATTTGTTTTGGTTTTGTTCAATATAAGAAAGAAATTACAGAAGAATTAAGAATTCTGTCAGAACAGAAACTCTGATTTCTCAACCCAGTGGGTTCTGTTACTGCATTACTCACACATAAAACCAAAGGACTGCTACTAAAACACCGTCACAAATCAAACCCCTCTCAGTAATTTCTAATTCTGCCTTGGGTAAAATCAATACCTAATTGCCTGCAAACCAAGATAAAAGTGAAACTCAGGGAAGACTTAGTTCTTATCCTTTACACCCACCACTTACCACACTTCAGCTCTCATTCCTTGAAAAAGTGTGACCTCTGTAACAAATGCCCTCATCCAGCAGTAGAATGCTTATCTGGCAATTAAAAGGTTCTTCCAGCATTCCCATTTCAGAGAACTTCCTGTATCTCATTTATAGAAATTGATGGAAATATGATTTTGGACAGTGGAAGCAATAAGGCAGGTGGTAAGGAAATCTGGGGGAGGAGGAGGCTTGTAAGAACCTACGTTTTACCCAGAGGTGGAATTAATTAGTGCCAAGGAAGAATCAGTAGGTAAAATACCCAAGAGCTGCTGAAGTTTCTGTGTGTGTGTGTGTGACTGTTAGCACAATGCAACTGACCAACCCTCAAGGAAAAACACCCTGAGAAATTCACCAGGAAAGATAGTCAGTGGTATTTTACTACAAAAGTAACCTCATGGAAATAAAGCTTTCAATTTCCTTGTGTAGTGTTCTGGGTCTTGGCCTTAATGGAACTCTGCAAGGAACATCTGGAAGATCTGTTTTCCCTAAACATGTGTTACATCCATAGCCAAAGACAGGCAGTTCATAACCTACCGCAAAAAAACCCCAAACCAAACCAACCAACCAACCCAACCCCCCCAACACAATAAGATCACATTTCTACAAATATTTAATAATGCACTATATTCATAGCAAGATTGGGGCAGGAATATACCAGCATAAAGTGATCACAGTCAGCTGGAGTCTTTATTTTAATCCGTTTGGGCTGATGTAGATTCCATGGCTAAAGAACCAAAAATACAAGGAAAAAACTGGGTCAGCAGAACAGCATATTGGCTGTAACTAAATAAACACATAGATTTTTCAAGTGTCAAAATATTTCTTGTTGTTATGCTTTGAACCTCCAGCAAAATGGGAGTTATTTTAAAATGATCTGGAATCACTCATCCCATATTACGGTGGTAATAGACCCTTCATTTCTCCTCATGAAATAGAATGTTACTGTAGGGACTGGTAAATTTGCTGCTGCCTCTGTTAGTCAGGGTCCATCAGTCACACTGCAAAACCCTAAACAATTCTAACTTATGAAACGGGAATAGGAAACAGAAGCAGGATTCATTTTGTTGCTATTCACTGAAGTTCTTTGCCTGTTCTTATTCCTTATGTTGCTTTAGGAAACTCTTCTTAAGTTTCTTTTAGGTAGGAGGAGTTAACTTCACATGCTACTCCTACTGTATACTGTATGGGGTTTAGTAGCTCTGTTTAAGGCCTGGGAAGAGCATGTGTGAGATAAATATGACAATTGGTCTGTTTTTCCTGCAGTGATAAACCCATTGAAAGCAACCATGTGCTCTCTTAAACCAATGTGTATTGAAGACACAGTAGTATTGTTAATATTTGCTTTCATGTGCATAATCAATCCCTTTGAAGTTCAGCAACCATGCTGATTCCATTGAAGTATGGGCAAAGGAAAGTTTCTCCCTGTTTCCTCTGACAAAATAACTATCCCCACTTTATGATCCCTTCAGCTTTGATCTCTCACTTTGTTAGCTTTATATGAGAGCACATGTTTCATGGGGACTTATCTAAAAGGAGTATTTTAAAATAATTATCTGAATAGCATGCTATAACCATGAAAATAAGGCAGTTTTTCTCAGACACGGTATATGCTCGGTTGTTTCTGCTTTTCTACCATGGAACAACTCTGTTAATATTATTTTGGTAACAGCTTGCATGTTTTCTTCTCATCTCTACTTCTTGCGATGCTACAACTGCTCATTAAAATGCCTAATGTCCTGATAGCTACATTCTGCCCTGTGCATTTGTAAAGTCTAAATTAGGTCCATCAGATAGCTTATAATTTCATTTGTATAGATGAAAACAAGCACTGGAAATAACTGAAAAACAACCCAACATTTCCAAAGAGGAATATTGCTAAGGGAGAAAAATAATGTTGCTTGATCCAGTCGGAAGCATCACCTAAGACTCCTATCCCCTTTACTGAAAAAGCAGGCTCAGAAACGGGTCCAGAACAGAACCTTCCTCACTTTTTCTTTCTGTTCATCTGTCTTCTTCATACTCAGGATACAGCACTTTATACAAACCTCCTGGCTCATGTGCCTCATGGGCAGTAAGGCTGGGCCTAGGGGTAGACCTCTGGCACTTTTAGCTTGCCCAAGACACATATTGCATATTTCTTGCTTTAACTTGCCAAAAATTTTTCATGTTGTCCCTGTCTTAGTCCAAAGTGCAGATGCTTTAGATTGAGAATCCTGCCTAGTTTACAAAACATCAGACAACTCACAAGTCATGAACTCCAACTTCTTGAGGCACGTTCATATTGTTTCCTAGAACTGCTATCACTAAATGATGTTTAAAAGATAAAACAAAGCCTTCTAGATTTATACAAATCAAACCAATCCAGAATCACCCAAACCTCTTCCGTTAGCAACACTCCCACCCCTCACCCCGAGGGCCTCACCTGCACAGGAGACATACCTGCTGCACACAGTAGCAGCAGAGCAAGATGCAGCCAGTACAACATATCCACCAGTGCTCCAGGACTGAGGGTGGAAAAAACCTACCATTTATAAGGTGGGGCAGCAAAATATTTTAATCAGGCAGCTCAGTTGCAGTCAGACAACTGTCTGGGAGCAAGGTAATTAACAGCAGCTGACACAGCCTGGAGTCAGCACTGGCAGTAATTTTCCCCTCTGGCTGCTTTCATAAAATCAAGGCACCTGTGATGCCTATTGCCTGCCCTCCGTAACCCCTCAGGGTTTCTGGAATCCTCTCACAAGCCTATAAGGAGTTGTTGTTGCAGTAATTATCCCCTACCTGTCAGCATCCTGGAACCAAGACAGTATTTGATTTGTATTTGTCTATGTGCAGAAACAGGTGACCAGAGAAAATCGGTTTTCTTATTTCAGTTATCATACATGTGACTATAAGCACATGGAGGAGGTTGTTCAGAGTGTAGCAGTGTAACCCCATTGGTCTTTTCTCAGTTAAATCTGTGGGATTAATTTGTTTACAAAGAAGCTGAACTCCAGCAGAAGTCTGTTCTTAACTCTACTATTCTAACTTCATTTTAAGATTGCATCCCAGCACACTAAACGTGACTGCAGCAATATGTGCACCAACAGATGAGTTGGGTTTCTCTCCAAAAGTGCAGAAAAAAACATAAGAAAACAAAATGCCAAACCCAAGTAAGTGAATATTAGGAAAAAGCAACAGTCCTGTTCATCTGTTATGGTATGCCTTCTAGCTGTTTCTTTCTGTTTTCTTGGTGTCTTTCATAATTCCTTGTCTTTCCCCCTTCCTTCCACTAGATCTCGTTCTTCACTTTTATAATTTTTAAGGATTCAGCAATCACACCAGCAATGATTCCCCCTGTGATTTGTCACAACCTAGTTGTGCTGCCAGTTTTCTGGTGGCTATTCTGCCACCAGTGTAAAAAAAAAAACCCACTATATTACTGCATTATAGTTACTTCCCAGTCAGTTTCATATAACCAATTAATATTTTCATCAAACCAAATAAGCATTTTCTTAGCTTATTTTTAGGAAAAAGAAATAACAGGGCACGCACTTCTTACTTGCCTTGGTTATCAAGGCACGAAGCTCCACAATCAGACTACTTAACTTCCACAACAGTACTGCCATTTCTTTGAAATGCATTTTCTGGAGTAACTTACTGGTGTAAGCAAGTAGAATCTAAAAATACAAGGAAGGATATGTATATGGAGTAGACATTGGCAAGTTTTGGGGTGCAGCAGATAAATCTATGCTATTCTGATGAAGCAATCAAGTTTGTCACACTGGAAAGAATAAGATACCAGGAAAGCTGGAACAGAAGTCCAAACAAACCACAAGTGTTAGTGTTTACAGTAATTGATGCAGTCCCCCAGTAAGATACTGTTCAATCACTGCTGCAGGTGCAGTTACCTGCGGAAGATGGTGGATGTGATTATGGTAAAAGACTGGCTCCTCCCTTGCTTGTCTAGCTGTCCTTATCACAGTATCACAGAATAGTTTGGGTTGGAAGGTCACTTTTAAAGCTCATCTAGTCCTACCCCCCTGCAATCATCAGGACCTTCTTCAACTCAGCCATGTTGTTCAAAGTCCTGTCCAATCTGACCTTGAATATTTCCAGGGATGGAGCACCTACCACTTCTCTGGGCAACCTGTTCCAGTGTTCCACCACACTCATCATAAAAAATTTATTCCTTATATCTAGTCAAAATCGACACTATTTTAGACTAAAACCATTACTCCTTGTCCTATTGCTACAGGCCCTACCAAAAAGCCTGTCCCATCTTTCCTGTAAGTCCACTTTAAATACTGAAAGGCCACAATAAGGTCTCCTCAGAGCTTTCTCTTCTCCAGGCTGAACAATCCTAACTCTCTCAGCCTTTCCTTATAGGAGAGGTGCTCAAGCCCTCTGACCTCTTTGTGGGCCTCCTCTGGATTTGCTTCAACAGGTCCACGTCCTTCTTATACTGGAGGTCCCAGGTCTGGATGCAGTACTCTAGCTGGGGTCTCACCAGAGCGGAGGAGAGGCAGGAGAACTTCAACAACTTCATGCTGCAGTCAAGATAGCAAGTTGAATTAATCATCCTGAAATATGTCTTTCAGCCAGATCACAACAGGCAAGCTAATAATGCAGATAAACAGACCAAAATGCCTGTATGAAGTTTGACCTGTCAATAGAATTAAGCCCCTAAGGACTAGTCAAGTGAAACACAGCTGGCTTCTATGAGTAAAACGATAAAAGGTACCTGCAAAAAAGGTGTGTTGTTCAAAAAAAAGGCAGTGCAATTTTGGGAATAAACCTGAAAATGAGTTGCCTCCAAGGCTCCCTGAGATACTGTCAGAAAGGTAATGTCACACCTCCCATAGCTGTCCCTGCTGAAGAATAGTGTGTACAGCAAGATGTCCTCTGTACCTCACACAATATAGTTTATGGATTTACACCTCCTACTGAGGCACAGTTTGAATGCAGTGAGACAAGAATGTCCTCTCTGATATCACAGGGAGTGAAGTTGACTGCGCATTTAATAGACGGAATACAGTGATCAGATTTTCTTATTCGTTTTTTAAATTAAAAAAGCGAAGTTGCCGGATTTGAAAAGTATCAATTAGTTGTTTTATTTGTAGATCCCAGCATTCATTTATCCTCTAGCATATCTCACTGATGTGGGTTTTCTGAGAGGTGTTACTTGTGTATCATGACAGTAACTAGCCCCCCAACACTGCCTGTCAGGACGTGGTGTAATACACAGGATGAGCTGCATGATTAGTGCCAGGAGTGCACATGATGGCAATCCAACTTTTAATGGATGTAAGCAGGCTTGTAGTGGTTGAATTATACAGTACTTCATCACAGACTGAATGGCAAGTTCCATTTTCCCTTTGGTGAGTTGATTTTCATTTTAATTAATAATTTATTAAAAAGTCTGTTCTTTTCCCTTAAACTTGACACTGGATTCCTTGAATGGGTGGCACAGCCATTTAGCTGAAGTCTACCAGCATTTCAAGTACAGCACCAACTCATCAGAGCATGACCTCCATAGGGGGCTTGACAATCACAAGAAATTTACTGCTCAGAAATTTACTGAGCAGTATGGTGAATATATTCTCCCAGGGAATCCTAGAGCACCTGCTTGGGTACACATGTTCATTTTAGAATAAAACTGGCTTTACAATATTTGCCTCTTTTCTGTAGCTTACTGTGATACCTCCTTATCAGACTAGCTGTCCATTTCCATTTGAGATTTCAATGAAACTGTGGGCAGAACTGACAGGCACCTTCCCTCTTTTGTTCCACCTGCAGTTCAGTGAGATTCATTAAGGCAATATGAAAAGACCAGCACTCCTAAACAAATGAAAACAAATGTTTTATTTACAGGAAAAAAATCTGTACACTGTGTATACATAAAAATATACAAAATCATAATAGAAAATATAAAAAGTGTTAAAATGTATACAAACACTGCTTAAAAATGTGACTCCTGTAAAATCTTAAGCTTTGTTATCAGAGTACACATTCATTTAAAAAAATCATCATACAAAATAATTCTCAAAGCTATTAAAAAAGTACACAGTCTATATTTGAATTGTTCAATGACTACATATTTTAAGAGTGATGAGATGATATGAAAAAAAGTAAGGCTTTTACACACAACTCTTATTTCAAGAACAAAATTCTGAATCTGATTGCTAAGCCAGAGAGAAGAGATCTTCACTGTCAAAATTCAGTAAGTAATTCAGGTATGCCCAGACATGGATACTTTAAATTTCAAACAGTTAAATCAGGTATCCTCCTTGTGTGTGAGAGGATAGATGCTGGGAAAGATTCAAATCATTTTAACAGCAGGCTTCTGAATTACCTACTTCAAAGCAGAATTTCATTTAAATATGCATCAGCTATAGAAAGCATGAAGGGAAAAAGAGTAACCATTTATTGTTGCAGTCAATGCATTTAATACTCCTTTCATGGTACATTTGTGTCACTGTCCAAATGGCATTTTCCATCCTTAAAAACTTCTGAAGAAAAAAGAAATTAAAAACCCCACTATGGATTGCTCCACATGTGTTTTGAACTCCTGTTTAATTCAATCAGTCTCTAAAATGACTGTGTTCAGTCTGTGCAATCAGTGAGTATAGACACTTGTCTTCATTTAAAAAAAAAACCCAACAATTCTTTTGGTTTTCCTGACTTTGGCAAGAGATCTACAGTAACAAGTTCAGAATTTGGACCCAAAGAAAGTGTCTTGACCAAAGACAAGCAATGCTTAAATTAAATTTGTACAGTGAGAGTGTACATTAGAGTGTTTATATCACCCCTCTCTCTCTCCAAAGGTACATAATGGTAATTTCACTGAATTTACCAGAGTTTCTACAGCATAAAACTGCACAACAAAGTAAAAAAAGATGTAGTAGTTTAATCCAAGGAAGGACTGAGCTATGAGTTTATGCTGAGGTAACCTTTAGAACTATAGAGGAATGGAACAAATAATTTTTTTTTTTTTAGCAAGATTTTGGCTCAAAATGAGGCAAAATATTTCTTGGTGTTTTCTTGATTAAGCAAAAGAATACCTTGATTTAACCATCCAAAACAATGCATAAAATGATAGAGCACCACAAGTCAAAAAGGTTACGGAATTCACAGTGGGAAAAGAAGAGCATAATTGAATTCAGCATAAACTCAGCGCATTTCCTTAAGCTGCTGCTGTGTTTCTGGTTTGCTTCAGTTAACTTTAACTGCTGTCCACAGCACCAGGGCACAGAAATGAGGCTCGATAGTGTTTGAAGGCAACTTGTTCCTCCTTGTCAGTAAAACTCCATAAATTTAAAGCCTACAAGTGCAAAGGGAGCTCAGGGGCCCAACAGCAGAGGCAATTGCTTGGCTGATGATGCACCTCACAATGCACCAGGTTTGTGCAAACCTCTCTTGTCCAGGTGCTGTCCCACTCTGTTCGTGTGTGACAGCCATATGGGAGAGCTATGGAGCCATGCCTGTATCTTTTCAAAAAGCCCCATGATCTGGGTGAGAAAACGCACTTCCTTTCACATTGCTGCATTTAACATATGGATCTAAAACCAGCACTCTCACCCCTTATTTTTAGAAGATCCGTGGTTCAGTGTTATTACACATTGACTGTTTTAAATTTACTGAGTGTGGTTCTTTGCAAACATTTCTCTGCCCTCACAAGGGATGGGGAAATGCCCATTAATGTAAAAACACTTGGAGGGCTCTTATAAAAGCCAGCAATGCCAATGCCACAGAGAGTAAGAAGTGGTGAGAGGAGCACCGCTGCAGGTCCTTTATGTTTCCCCTTTATTTCTGCCCCTTCCCCCCTTAGAGCAAGTGGAGGGGAGCCCTCAATTAGCAAACACACTTGCACTTGTGCCAAAAACTGAAGGAGGACAAGACAAGGTAGGAGAGAAAATGCTCTTTAAGCAACCACAAGGTGTTTGAGCAGGCAGACCAGTAAAACATCACAGTGGAAACCAGTGTTAGAAAGCCATGCCAGGCTCCTTTTTTAAAGGTGGCATCTCAGGTTGGTCTTCCTCCTCTGTGAGCAAGCGTTTGCAGCACAGCTCTGCAGCATCTTCTGAGGTGATGGTGCTACAGCACCCACATTTGCACTTGTGGAAGGAGGACTGACTGCCATATAAATAAGGATATGGCAAAGAAAAAATTTTGGCTGCAAGGGCTTGAATGTGCAGCCCAGTAAATTAAAAATATACAGTTCATTTTATAACATCTTGGACCTGGTTCTACATTGGTATATAAATGAAGTACTAAGTAGGTATGCTTAGCACTTGTTACGTGAAACTTTCTAATTTGCCTTGTTCTGTATAATCAACAGCTATGTTGATTATTCTGACAAATTATCGAGGGAATAAATAATACTACATAATCCTGCTGCAGGTGGTTGAGCAATGCAGTTAGTATTTTTCTTCTGTGTGAAAATCAAAGTTAAAAGTTAGTGGTTGCAGGCCAGTCAAAGTGATTTTTTTTCTTTCTTTTTGGAACTCTAGAACTTCCTGCTTATTGAAAAGTAGCATATTCACTAGTATTAGAAAGCTAAACTCTTCCTTTACAGTTATGTTAGCTAACCCAGGGTACAGCAGAGAGAGACATGTTTGATTGCACTGTTCAGACTGCTTATGTTTTGCAAACAGGGTAGCAAGCATATGGAAAAATAGATTAGTTCTATGTAGGCTATCTATTCTCCATGCATTTAAATAACAATGTTATTAACTTCAAGAATAAAAGTTGCCACCATACATAACATTAAAAAGAAATTGGTATGTACTACATCCAGAGTCCAAGGCTAGTATGAGTAAAACCTATTAATTTTGATATGTACCAAAATGCCTTATGGACATAACTCCATACAACACAGAAGTACAGTTATTAGATCATCTACACATAATTTCTGTCAACAAGAAGAATCTTAAGATCATCATAAAGCCCAAAAAGAAGGCTAAGTCCTATGTAAGACACATATTCTTCATTTTGAGGAAGGAAAATAATCCTTCCAAAAGATCCTTCCAATAATGCTTCCCAAGGAGCTGAGTGAGAGAAAAAGGATTTTGTGACTATACTTACATTACAATTGAAGATGAAATAGTCATTAATATTGTTTGCTTTTTTTTTTTTTTTTGCCTTTCTGGCAAAAGGCTTTTTGCTTAATTCAAAACACAAGAAATTCTTTCCACCACAACCAGTCAGCTATTCTTTTCAATGCCTCTTTGAGCTGTCTGCTTTTTTACTGGATGGACATGAGTAGGATATAGCTGTGCTTTTGTGTACACATATTCCTGCTGAACTTAGTCTAAAAGAAAAGGTAGTCAGGTGGGAAAAAAACAAAATAAAACAAAAAACGGAAGAAACCACTCCAAACCATTAACCTCCCACCACCTGGAAAATCTGAAGTCTTGGAAAATACGGAAAATAATATTTTAAATATATTAGCAATTAGGCAGACTTTTACAAGTAAGTGCCTTAAAGAATATTGTCCTTGTGTGTTATGAATGAAAATATCAAATTATATCCAAATGTAATCCATAGTCAGGTTTTTTTTGCAGGCATGACAGCTTTTCTGGGTTATAGTCTTTCAAACATTAGGTAAAAAATGCTGATATCATCTTCTTTTGTCAGAAAACTCCTCCTTTCTAAACAGCAAGAACTTGTGAACAAGTGACTTTGATTCAGATACCAATGAAATACCTAACAAATAATGTCTGTGTTCCTGAATGCTATCTTTGTTGACAAGAGGTGAGCCCCCTCTATGCTTGCTTTCAGTCTGATGGGTGAATGCTGCACAGCCTCCCTTGGCCTTCTCTGGATCTTTTGTATCTGTGCAGACTGGGGGAAGGCAGCATTTCCACCTCACACCTTCCTGAGAGTCCTTTCAGGGAGAGTTTTTCTTCCTAATTGGGTTACAGATATGTTCCTTTTTCTCTAAAGAAATGAGACATTTCTCTCTTCCCTCTTCAGTCAGTGTGAGCATGGGAGACGGGCATCAGAAATACACCCAGTAGTTTAACTGGTTTAGCTGTGTACAGCCATCCCTGACCGCACACACGTCAGGGCCACCCTGAGCCCCTGTTCAGCTGGAGGCCTGGAACTGAGCCTGCCTAGGAACAGCCATTAAAGTCTGCCCTAGTGAATGACTGCACAGCTTGGAGTAGCAATTCCTTCATTCTGGGAGAGTGTGAAAATCCCATGAAGCCACGGGAAATGCTGCATTGTTCAACTGGCCGCTCTGTACGTACATGAACAATAGAGGCCGTTTCACAATGCCAGGTTTGACAATTAAATAAATCCATGTAAAAAAATTACAGTCTAACATATGTGGCATGAGACCACAGACAAATTCTGACAGTCACACCAACAACAATACATTATATTTCTGCCTAAGTACGTCCTTTGCACCTTCATGAGCTAAGCCTTTGCTTTTTTTTCTGTAACTATTTGCAAAGCAATAATAAATACTCAGGCTCAGAAAAGAAGTATTTCTCATGCCTGCTACTTAATTACAATTTATAGACTCAAGACTAGATTGGTCTAAGATACAGTTTTTCAAGTATTCTCTTCTTGTTTATAGTACGACAGTAGTACCTTATTGCACATTGTTTCTGAAAGACTCACTTCTACAAGTGTGGGAAATTATTTCGTTTGGGGCACTTGACAGCTTTGAACCCTGGCAAAATGACTTTCCCCTTGCGGTACAGGTCATCCTGCAAACCTTTGTTCATCCTCTGCACCAGGAGCTTCTCGTAGAGCAGGGGATGGTAGGCCCCTAAGGTACAAGCTGCATCGTAGTAGAGTTCGTGGTAGTGACACAGGTCGGTCTGTCGCACGGAAGGGATGTACTCGTACACGTGCACTTCATTACACATGGACATCATGATGAGGATACCTGCAACAAGAAGTGAAAACAAAAGTGAACACCAGCTTTCACTTTTCTTGCAGAAATTTCCCTGCAGTCCTCCAATCTATTTTTTCTTTCCTGCTTTTCTTTGCTGTGCACACCTTAAGCACTCTGTAAAATCATTAAGTGAAGCAATTGTTCATTTTATTAGAGCAGCTTTCACTTGTCCCTGATACATAAAGATTGCGATCCCTGTAGTCAACAGGGTAGGACAACAGCCATAAAGAAAGAGTGAAAAGCCTATAAAGGGCTTGCATATCACCATCAGCCTCCTGAGTGAGAAGACTGCTCTTTCCCACCTCCCCTCACTTACTCTGTGGACTGTCCACAAAACAAGCCCCACAAGAATCCTTGAAACATCTCCACCTTATTGCAGTGTTGGTCTTTCTTAGTCTGAAATTGAACCAATTCCACTTTTCCCATCCACTTGCTTCTCTCTAAGCAGGAAGACCTGGCCAAATACATGCAGAAGGGCAAATAAAGAAACATCACCCATGCAGTGGTGGCACAGAAGGCCACAGCTTCAGACAGTTCTGTGAAGAGTCTCATGGAGAGATACCAAAGATGAATTCCTAGAGCAGTGTTGTCATAAGGAAAAGCCCCTGACCACCTCCTGCTCAGCAAGGAGAAATCTACAAAATGCTAACCCATCATTTTCTGCCATATGCCAATGGCACATTACCATCAGCACCATCAACTGTGGTCTTTCTAGCCTTGAAACAAGAGAAATATTGCTGTTGCAGCTGCACATTTTCAGATGGACTAATACGAAATAATGATCAACAACATTGCCTTAACTACAATACTTTCACATCAATCACAGCTCCTGGAAGACTTTTCTGCTTCACAAAGCCATGCAAAAGGAAAGTGACATGAAGTAAGTTTCGGGCACCATTTATTTTTTTAAAGATTTCACAATGAATTTATGTAGAAAATGTATTGAGGCACTTGTAGCCCTACTGGTATCCCTATCTGTTGAATAGGACTGTCAGCTCTCAGAGGAGGTAGCTGTATAACTCTGCTCACTTGGCACTTACAGATGGGAACTGATGTAACTGTTGTTTGGGGGTTTTTTACTGCACAACAGCTTTGGCATCATCAAAGGTGTTTTGGGTAGATCTCAGAAGTGAAACGAATTAACATAAAAAATTATTTTGGTTTGTTAATTAAGCAAAGCCATTTTCTGAAGTTTAGTTTACAGTTTGGGAATGCAGGGATTTCAATGGCTTGCTAATGAAAAGAATCCTATGTTCTCCCTGCTGTGTATCATTAGATTATCAAAATTACTTTTCCCTGCCTGATGTGTGAAGAAATTGAAAAACAATTACTTCTGTGATTAAATCTTCTTTTATCATAAATTAAAGGTTCTGAAAATATTTTATAATTCTTCTACAACTTTACACTCTACAGAATCTATAGCCTTAGAAAAGCTAAGTATATCAATTCTGAAATTCACAAATTTGAGTGAACTTTAGTCTTAAGCAGCCAGAAACAAATATTCATGGTGAAAAAATATTTAATCCCTATTTGGACAAAAAGTACAAGCTTAATAAACCAAGTTTCCTTGCCTTGAAGATGTTATAGAGATACTCTGAATTGTAATCTGCCAAGCAGCTATGTCTAGAATTGTTTGTTTTTTTGTTGTTTTAGTTTTACAAATGCTTTCGTCAGCTTTTCCACTGCCAACCTCCTTCCTCCACTGATGGAGAGCCCACCTGCCATTCCAAGGTAACCGTTATCCAGCTGGATCAGAGAGCGGATGGTGGAAACCTGTGCAATAATGAACCATATCCAGAAACAGACAGTAAAATCACTTCTCTCCTGTGCTCAGAGCCAAGCCTGGAGCCAACTTCAAAAGCTATACCACCAACATCTTAGGAAAACTGCCTCTGATAGAAAGTACAAGCCTTAATCCAAGTGTGTTTTATTTCACTGCCACATTACCAAGCTAACTTTAAAAGTAATTAAGGAAGTTGCCATTTGTGGGCATTTGATAGGAAAACTGTCCAGAACAAAAATTGGGACCCTTAATAACAGAAAAATAGCCAATTATATGCCAGGTATGGTTCAACCATGACAAAATTTTAAGCAATATCATTGACTTTCCTGTAAATTAGTTAATGGAGGACTTAGAAGCGGTAAGTCTTAGTTTTTAGTTATCGGTGGTTCAGTGTCCTCCAGAATCAACCTAAAAGGCACGCTGGGGTATCTAGTTTCGTTCCTTACCCTTCCTGCCTGGTTCCATCCACACTATGTCTTGGGATTTCAGTCTAGGTTGCTCATAAATAACCATAACTTCTACTCACAATTTTGCTCATGCTGGACAATGATGTTTGGCGGAAGGAAAGACAGTGACTTGGCAGACTATTTTTTGAGTGGTAACAGTTAATTTATAGCACATTCTTGTGTTGAAGTCTGAAAACGGAGCTACAACAACAAGCAGACAGTTCTGTACCATGTACAGAACTGTCCCTGCGCTAGAGGCTTATCCGTCCTGGTGGAATCAGGAGCACCCCTGATACTTCCAGACCTTGTGTACATGTCAAACACCCAAACCCTAATCTGGGGAAAAATGGTCAGTGCCAGGCTGTTCCTCCTTTAGCACCTCTAACACTACAGACCTCCAGCCCATGGGACCAACAGCGTGGTACAACCAGGACTTCCATCCAAGGCACCTGTGGGTGAGATGCAGGATTACACAGGAACCTGAGGAGGTAGGTCCCTCCACTTAGCTGACACAGCCCCCTGATTCCCCCTTGAAATGATCTGCTCCTGCTGTTCTGCATTACATTAAAAAACCCCAAAAAACCAAGAAAACAAAGGGATGGAGAAAGAACAACAACAACAAAAAAGGTTATTTTTGGAAAGGAAGCTATCTTTTTTGTATAAATACAGTCCTCTCTAAAATTAGAGAAGAAATTATTTCATTTCTGTCTCATGCCTTGGAGCATGTGAAACCCCTCCACAGGCCCTAGTGTTGTAACATTTTTTGTAAACTGCAAACTCAGTTTACAAAAAATGTTAATTGAGCATCTTTAAAGAATAGCAGCAGTTTACACCACTAGGATGTTTACATCAGTCCATGTACTAGGAGACATTCAGGTTTTATTCTATTTTTTTTCTAATGCCATGTGTCTAGGTTGCTTTTCCCAAGTCCCTAAAACAGGGCTGCCAAGAGAGCTCCCTGGACTACAGGTCTCATATTCCATCCCATGTTTTTTCATACCACTCTTTAACTCAGTTTCTCTCTTTGCTTGATTTTAACAACATTGCAGGGAGTTACTTACATCTGTATCCAGCAGGTATAAGTGTGCCAAGCTGTCTATATTTTCATCTACCTTACAACTCACTTACATGACCCCCAAAATATTTTTTACATTATGTTTGAACTTTTATGTTTTGGATGAAGTCTCAAAGATAAAGAAGAGGTATGTGCCTGACTGCTTTCTGACTTAATCTTGGTTCCATCAACTCATTTTGCTTGCCTGTCTGTTCTGAGAAGTCCCATGTTGCTTTCCATTTGTTATCTTTACACATTTCTTTCTGTGTTATTGCTTCCTAGGTTTCTCTTCTGTGGCTGAATTTCTTGGCATTTTCTCCCACAGCTGTAGTGTCCAAGTGTGCCTTGCTTATTTCCTCTCCCTGTACTGCCCACAGAGTATGTTATATACTTATTTCTTTCGTCTGTGTGCTTTTCACATCACTGCCCAATTCAACATCATTTGCATCAACTTTGTTCCCTATCTCAACACTCCTCCAGGATTATCAGTATGAATGAAAACCTCATTGTTTGATAGCCTGCAGGGTGAAGAATTTCCATGTGATACACTTCGATATTTGTCTTTGCTAATCATCATTACGTTAATTTTCAGTTAATGCACAATTATTACATATATAAACAGCACAGACTGTCTTAGACATGACCACAGTTCTGATTAATAAACAGGACATTGAGACAGTTGAGACAGTCATTGTCCCAGCACAATGTATAGTCTGGACAGAATTAATCTTACTGAGATGTTCATGCCCATCTCTGACCTTGCTGGTTTAAAACATTCTTTACAGACAATGCAGGAGACAGGTATTTCTAGGGCAAAACTCATCTGACTTCATATGTCTCCTCTAGGATGTATTGAATTGCTCACTTACAGAGAACTTTCTTTAAGTGTTGTTCCTCTCCACTGACTAGACAGAAACCAAAAGTAAGAGTTTGGCACTTGGCTATCAAGGACCTTCTCCTCTACTCTCCTATGTAAGTAGCTTTTGGAGCTTAATGAAAAATAATATAATTGGCTTTTCCAGAAGCACTGTGAGAAGAAATAAAAACGAGGCATGAACAAATGTGCCCCTGGTGCAGTTATCCCCACCTGAGATAGGTGTCACAGGCTCCTTTGCTGTCAGCAGAAGAAAACTGGAACTTTTAGGAAGCAGTACATATCTAATGGATCATACAAGCCATTCCTCAGAAGTTCCTGTTTTTTTCTGTTAGCTGTAGGGGAAGCCTGAGTGACAGCATGGATACTGCACTCCCAGTATGGGACAAAAATTTCACATGTTGAGAGGAACATGGGGCTCACAGTGATATTTAAGAGGTACCTATTTTTAGCTCTAATAAGTCTGAGGGTGACTAACACAAATACAGACCTGCACTGCAAACAGCTGAAGTTATGGTCCCAGACATGGACCATAAACATAGGGTAATTTCATGTGCAAGGATTAAGCTGAAGGGAGATGGGGTTTTTTTCCCAGCATTCATAAGTATTAAGGTACGGGAATGGGAGTAAAAGCAGAGAGAATTGCAAAGTATTTAGGAAAGGCCAGTAGACATGCACAACTTAAGAAAACATAAAACCTGAAAGGGAAAGTCTATAGGCTGTCTATAGCATGCAAACATCAAAAAACTTTTTAGATCTTAAATACCAAATCCATATTTCACATTAAGGAAAAAGTCAGGGTATCCAGCCTGATTTTAGCTTTGACAAACATAACTGGTGCTACCATACATTGCAAATCACAACTGAAGATAAGGCCACTCCAATCTCATTCTAATACCCTTGCTGGATTTTCGAAAGTCCCATCTGGATCACAACTGTAAAAATAGAAAAAATGCAAAATAATCCTGCCTGTGCTATGGTAGAACATTCAAAGGTGTGCTTTGTGAATGTTTTATAGTTGAATGGTGATGTTCATGAACACCCAATTGGACATTAAAAAAAAAAAAAAGAAAAAAAAATAGTGAGCATAGAATACTCTTTTAAAAATACTATAAAATATATTATTCCAAAGAAATTATGTAGTTCTCAGAGAAACAGTCAAATGCAACTTTGTTATAACAGTACAATAGTAGATGCTAAAACAGTATTAAGTATTTTGAAATATTATATATATTAGTATTTTAAAATCCTTAGAAAAGTGTGTTATCTCTTCTTGGACTCTTGGTTAAGATGAAGTGTAGTGTAGTACTTTTATTTTTTCCTATTTGGCAAATATCTGTGCTGTTGGGTATCTGAAGTGTTGGGTATAGTTTAAACTCAGTCCAATTGGCACAAATAAACCTAGCTTTTACAATCTGCACTGGGAACATTTAAACCAGAATTAAACCAGAATTATATGAAGATTAAATTCCTTGCATGGATGGTTTTTACAAATGAACATGTACTATGGATTCTAATCAAAAGCAGAAAATGTTTTTTCTATTTGTTCTTGGCAATTTGAGTAATTCCAAAGGTTTCGATTTTCCAACATGAATATTGTATGGTACGATTAAGCTTTGTGGTTAGCACTCTAATTTAAAAAAGAATGTTTTCTAGTTTACAAATAAATAAAACATAGTTTAATATACCTGAATCAACAGATGCTATATGAAAGCATCTAGAATTATAAGTGTAACTCAAACATTCATCAAGAACACAGAATCATTTTAACATAATGTAAGAGATGCTGAAAACATTTAAATACACATAATCTGATTATTATACTCATAATGTCTCATTTCACACACTTCATAAATTCAGTCACAGAAAATAATTTAGCTAGATATACTAGTAAGTTTGTGTTTGATAATCTGTGTACTTAAAAGTACTACAAATAAGCATAAAGCATTTAGAATGTATAGTTTTCTATATGACAGTCTACTACTATAGTCTCTCTTGATTGGATTGCAGATACCACAGGAAGCTCCTTGAAACTGGGCCAAATGTGCCTCAGTTATTCTTTGGAACACGCAGTAAAAGTAGATCTGGCTTTTTAAAGCACTTTGTTTCTAAAAAGGCATTCTTTTACCTCTGTTTAGTTTATGAACTATATGAAAAATACTAACCACAAGAAAACCAAATTATTTATCAAAGAATTGTCAGCAAGTGGCCCTGTGCCTAAGCTTAATAATTTGTGCAATACTTGTCAACTTTGATGTATCGATACTAGCATTACATAGTAGACCTAGAAAATGACATATTTTTAACTTGGCGAATGCAAAAAGCTCTACATTAATCACAATAATATATTCTGTAATATGAGCACAGACTGGAAAATACTGACCAGAAATATAATGTAATTGTAAATGTATTATTTAATTTTGGGTGATACACTAGAATAATAAAGATTTTTTAAATGTGATTTAAGAGGAGAGTTTGCTCTTTTATGTCTGCATTTTGGGAAGTGGGAGATACTCAAATTTCAGTCTGCTTTTTATTAGAGTAAGAATAATTTGAAGCTTATGTATTGGAGGTATTATTTATTTGTGTGCTAATACTTGAACAGCACTGAGCTGGAAAGAGTGAGCTTTATTCTGTTTCTGTACCAACTGCTGGCAGAATACTGAATAACAGCAACAAAGGCAACTCGTAATATGTCTAATTGTTTCTTTCAGTTCATGAAAGTGCATTTTTTTCTAAGCAGAGCTGGAGATCAGCTCTATACTTCTATACAGCATGCTCTCTGAAGCCATTTTAAATTTGAGTTCTTAGTCATACAACGACCTGCTAATGTTGCAGTGTATGATTAGCCTTGATTGTACTATTGTCTTGATGCATGCAAATGAAGATTAAAATAATGTTACCAACTATTAATGATGCATAACTGTTAAAACTGCAATGTCAACTGTAAAGCCTCAAACAACATTTCCCTTCTCCCAACAATAAAGTAATCTGGGCTTAGTTATTTTGTGTTCAGTGGATTGTATGTTATGCTAAAACTTCTAGCACGTAGCAAAACTACCATCTACACAGACAACCTAAAATGTAAGAATCTACACAATTCATGTTTTGATTTGAGAGTAAAAAAACCCCAAAACAACCCAAAATACTGCAGTCACAGCTTTCAGCTACCTTTTAAAAGATAAAAGTCACTGCTCTATAAGAGTACATAAATGTGAATTTCAATTAAAGTCACCTCTGTAGAGGGAAATTAGCAAAGTGTACTGATGGACAATAGTAAGTTGGAATTTATACAAAATCAACTGAGTAAACAGTGGACAGGAGCAAAATCTCCACAGAGAAGCCTTTATATAATCTCGACATTATTAAAAAGCCCCCAGACTTTCCAAATGCTAATGTACCATCCCATCTGAAGAACATGGAATGCTGCCCTTGAGATACTCAGCAGTTTTACTCTTGGTCTTCAGACGACAAAAATTTAAGGTCAGAATAGGCTGCTTACATTGGCTACCAAAGACGGTACAGGAACAGTCTTTTCTTACAGCAGAATGGTAACAGTAGACACTGACACTTTATATACTATCAGATTCAATTAGAAACTGAACTTTGATATGTACAGAAAGAGGAGAGGAAGACTGAGTTCATATTTCACAGTGAAAGACTTTTTAACAGGAAGTGAGACGTGACTTACTTCTGTTGCCAAAAGTTAGGGCAAATCCTTCCCTAGTAACAGTGCTAATTTAGGATTTGCCAGTGGAATCCAAAACTGAGGTTTGGTGGTTGGATGCTTACATCTCTTCTGAGAAAAATGGCATAGATCCAAGACGAGATGTAAACATATCAATACTCATTTAGCAAACTTATTTTTCAGCCAAATGTGAACCAACAACTTTAACTGTGAAAAGCCACCATGGCAATTGCCTAATGCTAATGCAAGATAATGAGAATACTGTGCAGAGATTTCTTTAGAAGCATGAAGGCAGCAGGTGCAAAAATGATGCAAAAATATGAAGGAATGGCTTCTCAAAGCTCTTATAAGGATTAAAATAGGAAGACAAAGAGTAAATGATTTATAACGAGGAGGGGCATATGGCGTGCCACATAAGGCAAAGTTACAAGCCAGTGAAAGTCCATGCTGGTGTCTCAGGAAACAAACCAAAAAAGAACCCCAGATTAAAATCAAAAGTTTGGTTTACACTGTTGGACCTTTACCCACAAACCATCCCTCCCGCAACCAATCCTGCTCTCCCCATCCTCTCCTCTCCCCTCTACAGCTGGGACATGCACTGTGCTTCCCTCACCCCAGCCACCAGCTGCCAGATGTTACTGCCTCTCCTCAGCAACACTGAGGTGGTGCAGAGCTGACATAGCAGGGTTTTAAGGAGGCAGGGTGTCCAGGCAGAATTTATGCAGATATAGGGCACTCCATACCCCAAAGGAAGTGCAAAACCCATTATTTTCCCTAGCCCCCATGCAGTGAAAAAAAAAGGGGAAAAGTTTTAGCTCTTGTCTCTCTCTCATTCCTCTAAAACCAAAGCATGTGAGACTACCTCTTCCTCACTGGCCCCCTTTCTGAGAGATTTAATAATATTGTGACTTAAGTACTGTAATACAGTTATTAATGATGTTAAAAGATTCCCCTGACATCAGTCACTGTGGAAGGATGCTGACTCAATGCTGCAGAAGAACACCATGAGGACACATTCCACCAGCATCCTCCCTTTGGGAAGATTCAGTTTCTTATAAACAGTGCTAAGAGGTAGAAATAGATAGAATTGTCAGGTGAAAAATATAATTACTGAAGAAACAGTGTAAGACCACGCTAAAACATTCTTGATATTTGTCAAAGGAAACATTCTGATGTTTCCATGTTTTAATTTATACATTTGTCCAAACTGGGCCTACTGAAAGCTAAAAAGCTCGAAACAAAAGTGCCTCACTTGACTCAGAATAATTTTTGTAACCTTTTCTATATGATTAGAATCATCACGGTCCATGCTAGAAATTGCTTAGATTCAGGAATATATATCTCTGGGAAAATTCATATCCTGTATTTAACAAGAGCCTATTTTCCTTCATATAGCTGTTTCAAGCACAATGGTATTTAGTAGTGTCATTAAAGTCATTTAATAAATGATTTTCTCTTCTTGAAATTAAGACACTCATATTTTATAATGGCCATCACTTACTCCATCTTTCTACTAATTCTGTAGGAAATAATTTTATAGATTTTGTAAGAATCGGGTAGAAGCTCAATATTCAGGATACCCCTTTCATACAGGTACACTCAGTTGTGTCTGCCAGCTTCAGTTCCAACAGGATTATTTGCTGCTTGAGTGATTGAGCGATACCTGACCTGAAGACCAACATGACTTTTCAGATTTCTGCCAAGCTGCATTATATTTTTTATGCTTTATCTTGCCCTTTATGTCCCTGACAATATGCAGTTGCTGTTTCTGTCCTACCTCTGTATTTAGATTATGTTACACGTGCAACACATAGACATTAATTCAATAAGGTTACCTAAACAGGAAGACTCTCCCTTTTTATTATTTAAAATAAATCTATCAGAACAGTAGCCAGTTATGAAATGAGGTGGATATGACATCCAATAAGCTTGTCTTACTGCCTTGTTTTTTTAAAGTTAGTAACAGCATACCAAAAAAAAAGCACTGCTCCTTGGAAAAGAACAATATAAATAAAATTCCCACCAGCGGAGAAGGTGGCAAATTTGCGTCTGTACGGAGTATATTTATCTGTACAGCTTTTGTTGTTAAAACTTTGCTTGTTTAATGGTTGATATTTTCAAAGCTTTCTCTGCCTGAAGGATATTTTTTGTCACTAACATTTAGATTTGCGATTGAAGATTGCTGTTCTATTCTCATAGTGAAATTAATTCCATTTCTTCAAAGAAAGCTTTTGAAGTGTTTTTTATGTATGGTGGAAGTATAGATTGACAGCACAATGATCCTCTTCACTATTCTTACAATCAGCAGCTGTTAACCTATTTTTATCAAACAACTTCATTGCTTCAAGAAACACTTTTCCAAAATGTGAATGCAGCTGGTGAGATCATTCCACATGAGCTGTCTTCTCTCTGTGAATTTTTACAAGCAGGTTCCAAAAAAATTTCACTTCAAGAAGCAACCAACTGCCAAGCCCCTCTCGTATAACACACAAGGCCTCCGTTCCTTTCCACTCATGTTCCAGGTATGCACAACCCACTCATGGCATAGATGGACATCTCCCAGACACCTTTATGTCACCCCTCTGGGAGCTTCTGCACCCTCTCTCAGGCCTTTGGTGTGCTCCACAGTACCCTAGGATGCCACTACTGCACATAGAACCCAAGATAAATGCTCAAAACTGGTTTTCCCATACCAGATGCAATCTCAGGTGTCTTTGCTTTCAGATTCAGATACAAAAAAAAAACCAAACCATTTTCTGACTGCAGCAAATACCTAGATTAATATCACAATGTCAGAGGAAAGGATGGAGTTTCCAAAATGGAAGATGGTATTTGAAGCTCTACTGCCCTCTGAGTCTAGAAGCATGAGCGAGGATGACCTGACTCAACCTTGCCACTCTAACTACTTGCATCGTTTAGACATTCACAGTCAGGACCCGTTGTACATCAGATAAGTTGTGGGCACAGTGCCAAATTATCCCCCAAGAAATACTAAGGAAGGACCAAAAAATACAGTGAAACACTCCTGCTTCCAGTGAAGAAGAGAAGTGCTCAGACTGAGCACTGGAAGCCCTTGGCCTATGGAAGGAATATAGCTCAGCCTGCCACTGATTTCATCCCATCTTTATGATCTGCCATCTGCTTTCACTTGTTGTCTGAGGATTCTCTGCTCTATGATCCCAACGAGGAACTTCAGAATTGAGTAGGTCCTCAACAGATAAATTAATATGGAATAAAACAAATTTCTCATAAATACATATATGCTTTATATTTATGGTATGCATACTATGGATGTGAAGGGCAAGAAAGCAGAACATCAAATTCACTCAACTATTTTCTAGTTCTCATACTGTGTGTTTTTGCTAGTCATTGTTTCTGTATAGAGCACCAAAAACAAACAGTACACATGTATGGATTCGATCCTCATGCAATGTATACATTTAATTATTTTTTTTTTAAATCTAACACATCTACAGGGACCATCTTTGATACACCTACCAATAAACCCTGAAGAAGGAGGGTTGGGCTGTATCTTCTCTTTAGTGTTCTCCTGAATGATGTCCCAGAGCTGCCATATAAACTTTGGATGGAGGATGTAGAATGGCTGGGTTGGATTCTTCCTGCGATGCTGTACGTAGGGAGTGAACAGATTGTAGTCTGGCTTCTTATACCACTGGGAGGAAAAAAGTCAGAAGTTTTTTAATAGTATTAAACGTGTTTTGAACACCACATTTACAATAGCATAAACTGGCTTCATTTGGGTTCTGCAGAACAGAAGCAAAGCATGAAAGCAGCCTGCACTGGTGGATGCTTCTGCTAGAAAGGCCTTCCTCACTCTGGGCTGTTCTGTGTCCTTTCTTCATACAGAGACTCCCAATAAGTAATTGACTGCTGTGGCATGAGCCAAGACCCTCTTCGTCTCACAGATCCACATCAAAGAAGAGGTTCAAAGAGCTTTGACATGGTATCTGGGGCTGGGAGTGAATCTTCCTCTGAAAGCGTCCCTGTCCCTGACGGAGGCAGCAGCAGCACATGACGCAGGCTGATGGCAGCCTGCGTAGGAAGCAGGCAGCCTCTGGCATCTGTTGCTAAGGGAGTTCAGCAGATGAAGGCTTACTTTCTACTTCGCAGCCTGCTCAGCTCCAAGCTCCCTGTGCCAAAAGCCATCAGATCAACTTGTCTAATGGAGCTGCAGCAACAGCCAAAGTAGAGACTCCCCCAGTGACAACCAGATGGACATCTGCTGCTCTCAGGGAGGGGGTGGATGGTGGGGCACAGATGGCTGTGGGACAGTGGACATAAAGGGAAGACTGGTGGGGAGGAGGCCTGAGAAATGGGGAAGGCACCCAGAGACATTTTCTCTAGGATGTTGTGTTTTGTTTGGGAAGGCAGAGGGGAAGATGGGGAAAAATGGATGCAATTTTCCACCCTTCCTGATAAAACCTCCTTCTGAAACATAGCAATGTTCCCTCCTTGGCAAGCACATTGAAAACTTGCTGTTATGTGAAAATAGCAATGTTTTATAAAACAAACGCCATTGTTCATCTATCCTAGCATCTCAGACAGTCCATTCCAGTATAATTGCTGGCTACTAAAAAGTTTTTGACCAATAAACCAATTTTGACCAATTCCTATAGCATTCTCCATTCAGATAAAGACAGAACCTGGGGTTCATGGTGAAAAGGGAGGACCAGGAGACTAAAGTAGTAAATTAATTTTCTCCAGTACTTTCTCCAGTACTACTTGGGAAGAAAGGTCTAAGTGAATACCTTACCACATTCAGATTTGCAGAGTAAGGAGCAGGATCCCAGGCTACTAAGACAACATCTTTATACAAGGAGCTGTCGACAAAGTGATGGTTTGGATTGGTGAGAATCTGCAAACATAGATGCAAAGAATTGCACAGCATTAAAAGCAAGTGGGATCCAGAAAAATGGCAAAATCCTTCTCTCAAGTGAACAGTCCTACCCACGCTGCTGTTTGTTATGCTTTAGTTCTGGTTGATTTTAAGCATCTTGTTTTGTTAAAAAAATATACAAAAAAAGCTTAGCCATAAACAGCACTCATGACAGTTTGAAGTATGCTGAATTACTCTCCATCTGTGAGCGATGTGATGGGACCACTTGAGATGCTGCGTAATTGTGTATCAACATTACCGTGTATTCTGGAACTTGAAAGTGAAAGCTACAGTATTTCAGATCGCCTGTGGGATCCTCTTGGACACAGAGCAGCTTTCTCTGAAGGGCTACAGCCCCCAAGGGTAATGTCTTTCCCTGTCACCCATCCCCAACCACCTTTTTCGTGGCTTTCTCATTTCAACAGCAAGTCAGTCTCATTTCAATCCAAAAATGCAAATTAGACCATGACTGTAAAAATTGGTACACCTAGAAAAACAATTCCAACAACAGGCATGTAATA
Organism: Pachycephala philippinensis; assembly: GCA_013397055.1. NCBI lineage: Eukaryota > Metazoa > Chordata > Aves > Passeriformes > Pachycephala > Pachycephala philippinensis. The sequence continues at coordinate 405,188 of VWZT01012671.1, read as the reverse complement.
GGGCTATTTTTGAAGTAACTGTCATTTTACTCTAATTTACTGCTCTCATATAACTCCTTCCTGCATCTCCCAGTACTTTGCCTGATCATCCCACGACACTGGAACCCTCCATGTCTAACCAGATCTCTTTGATTCCTGGTGCATCCAATGTCAGGCAGGTTCAGCATAGTCAAAACAGAATGAATTTTGTTCCAGCTGTTAAAATAATCAACATTCCAGACAAATAAATTCATAATAATTTTCATTTCCCTTTAGGATCCAATGAGCCGTATTTGATTATGCATATTTTTCTTCAGAAAAATAATATTGTTGCCATAGCAATATTCTTCCTACCATAAACTTTGAGTTTAATGATTTCCATCAGCCTTCTACAGTAAGAACAGAATTAGTCATGCTGCTATCAGCATCCCCAATTTCATTTCTCAGAGCAATTTTCACCTCAGAATGTAAACTCCTTATCTGAGTATACAGAGAAAATTGACCAAAAGGTCAAGATTTTAAAAGCTTGGTTACACACTTACCACACAAAGGAGCTCTTACTTGCCTTTCAGTAAGCAAGAGTCCTCTGGAGGTGTTGTCCACACAAGTCTTGCTCCCAGTGCGCCTGCATTCATATGTATGAGATGACTTTTTTCTGCAATAACAGTATCTTTTGCCAATGCACAGGCTTCCTTCAAGTCCTTTGGGCTTTCACAGTGGAGAATGAAGGAGTTTCCAAGAGTGAGGAGGGCAGGAGGGTCAGTAAACCTGTATAGGTAACCCAGCTACAGTACTGGTAGGGAAAGCAACTTCCATCAAGCAGCCTGTGCAGATTTCACTCTCAGACAGGACAAGGCTGATTTCTCAGCAGGTGGCCAGACTATCATGGATGGCTTCTGACCTCTTTGAAGGAGCACAAAGGTGGTGGGAATACAAACATTTGTGAGGAAGCCATGTGAGCTGACCTGGCCAGAACTTCAGCCATGCCCGCTCTTTTCTTGAGAAGCCTTATGGGGACCAAGCCTTATACAGCACAGAAGAGAAGACCATGGGACCCTCCATTACCATCCCAGTGGGAACATACTGCAGCAGCTCTGGGAACCAGAAGACCCCAGTCTGCCCTGCATGGAGAGCAGCTAATTTTGCCATTTAATCTCTCTGAATTTGCTGGGGTGCTAAAAAAGCTCAGATCCCTCCCTGAGAACATTTCTCTCTTCTACAGGAAGGCTACTGAGTCTAGTAATCTATAAAGAGTTTCTAAACCTTTCTCCTTGCCCAGCTCAGGAGTTCAGACATGGTTAATGTCAGGACGTTTTGGTTAACAGTAAAACGGAGAATCATCAAAGAAAAGGAAAAAAACCTCAACAAACCCCAAAAAAGTAAAATAAAATACATGAAAATCTATGTTCCCTGATACATTGATTTCAGTACTGAAGCCAGAATAAGATATTTCTGCTTTCTTCTTGCGAACAAAAGAAAGGGGGCATATATAACCCAGATCACTTCAAAGATCTAGTCTGTTTTGCAGCCTCCCAAAGACCTACAAAATGAAGGGAATGACAGAGAACAGTCCTCGTTTTGATGACAAAGAATATGAGCTTATACACATAAAAAACACACCCACCAAGAACAGGCTTAGCATGGGCAGTCACTTAAAGTAGAATTAAAAATGAACTCATAAAAATTACAGTAACTGAAAATTTTGCTCTCCTTCAACAAGAATCAATATGTGCAGAGCATGCTGCATGGCCAACCATACTCCTGGTGTTGACTAAGTAAGCACACCATTTCAATATGTCATAGAATTTCACAGAAATTCTGTTGCTGGTTTTTTGTCTGCATTTCATGAAGAGGAAAGAGGTTTTGTTTGCCCAAGACTGGAATTCAGGCAATAGCATTTTCAAAAGTGAAAAACTAATCTCAACCATAAGGTGTCACTGTAGCTCAAGTCACAATTATTTATTTACACCCATACACAGAAAATCCCATTTTCTCTTGTTTCCATTCAGATGAACAAACTCACCTGATGTGTAATACCCAGTGCACATTAAAGTTTTTTACTAGTTCTTTCCAAATTTTTAAGCAATGATGACTTGCCTGAAGTTACACAACTCAGATCCCATTTCTTTTGCCTTCCAGCAAGGAAATAATTGGGGAATTGGAAAATATGAGAAAACAGCTTTGGGATCGCCACAGCCTGAACTTTGTAAAGATCCTGGAGGCAGTGCAGTCGAGGTCTTCTGTACTGACAGCTCTGGCATGCTGCAGAGCCTTTACAGATCAGTTCACATGAGAAACTTTACAAACCAGTTCTCTGAAACAAGCTATCGAGTAACTACTGCAACCACTCTACACAGACAGCAGCGCAAACATCCCTGTGAGGGAAAACTTTCACCTTCTCTGCATCGTGACTCTTGAATCTACCTGCTCCCCATATAACCCAACACTTTTTCAGAGGTTATTAACTTACTGTCATATTGCATAGAAGAGACATTGACTTGAAGTCAGAAAAGGAAGGTCTTACCTGAGAATTAATGATCCGCATGGTTGTTTTATTTCCAACATCTTTTTCATAGCCACGTGTTGGAGCAGAATTAAATCTTAAAACGGCATCATGAGAATCTAGGAGCATAAATGAGGGGTAACTCTTTTTTCTTAGTATACAGAACAGTAAAATAAAACCAGTTATCTAAACTAACACAAAACTTACATATTTGTCTTAATCTGGATATGCTAAGGATGATGAACATTCTACTATGCACAAACAAAAATCCTCTTGCATCTGCCATATGTTATTAACATAAAAGCCCACTGGAAAAAAAAGTTCAGAATCATCTATTAATTTAGCATGCAATGCTTAAATACTTCTCTTAATTGGATAGACTTAGTGTGGGAAGATTATTAGTACACCCAATACACACAATTGCTCTCTACTTCTATCACAAAATTTACAGAGAATTACTCCATGCAAAAGCATGTAAACTGCAGGGATATCTAATTGCACATTTGAATGAATAACAATGCTTAACTATAAGCTTGTGTTTCACAGTATTTTATAATACCTGAAAATCTCAGACTACCCCAAATCTATTAATCATACTGTGTACTTATTCTCAAGCTCAGTACAAATTTTAAAGAGCCTCTGTATGGAAGCCAGCCCACACATCTGCTCACACAAAGAAACCTCAGGATCCCTTGGTAGCAAAGATCTAACAGAGTTGAACTGTCAAAGTTTCTCCACAAGCTCTTGACCTTGGAGTCATGGAGAATAGAAAGCAGCTCTGGGGCAAGTATAGGTCAAGGGCAGACACCATGTGCAAGCCTCCGTTGGATAAGAGATAATCACCCTCCCAGTGTTTCTTTTAAGGGGATCTCAAAGCCCAAAAGGTGCAAAGGAGAGCAAGACATTTTATCCACTGTCCAGAAACACACAGCCCCTCTTGGTAGCGTTCTATTTGGTCCATTTTTATCCCTTCTATTGATGGAAGCTGATAATATGATTCAGGCCAAAAGTGGCATGAAATGCCTTAACCCACATGTAGTCTGTACAGCTGTTCATCTCTACTCACCTAAAATGTGTTGTCTGTAGCTCAGAAACTGGAGGAGGTGAAAGTCTCCAAAAATAACCAACATGCCTCAAAGGAGTCTTGGCCTGATCCTATCAAAGTGGGATCTTTCATCCTTTCCCATCTTTACTCTGCACTTCTTGTACTCCATACAAGGGAACACTGTGGCATGCAGCCAGCAGCCTGATCTCAGACATACATGTTTGCATTAACACATCATGTCTGAAAAGAGGGATTTTTGCAAGATGGCCACGAAGCCCAACTCCTCAGAACCTAAGGAGTAGAAGTTTTTCCTGTGTCCACATGCCCCTAGCCTCATCACCTAGACTTCCTCTGCCTTAACACAAGCATCTTGATTGTGTAGGAGCTAGAAGAAAGGAACAGAAGCTGCAGGTACTCCACATATTTGGAGAAGGAAAAGAAAATCAAAAGTTCATTGTAATGAATTTAAGAACATAAATTTGGACCTGCAATTGACAACTTTTAGATAAACTGTTGACTGAGAACTGGGAACTGGATTATGAAATGGGAATTGTATGGTTTGCAGCTTAGTTGAGAGACAGTGTGATGCATTTCCAACATCACTCCTGCTGGTTCTTCATATAGATGAAGAACTTCTCCTTCGCCAAAAATGTATGACCAGGATACAGCTTAACCGTGATAATAGCTGGTTGTAAATAAACTGATTTTAATCTTAGTACATGTTTGTAGATAAGCATTTTAAAGATCTAAAAAAGTTTGGGGTTTGATCACAGATCCTCATTGCTTCCAGTGATGCCAAAATAATTGGTTCTCTCAACTAATAGCATGATCACAACGAAAGTGTTTGCTATACTTGCACAGTATTTCCATGCCTACTTTCATTTAAAAACAGAAGAGGGGAGGTGGGAGAGGAGGGCAAAAGGCAGAACACAAATTAACATTTTTGCTTGTGTTTCTAATAGGAACACAGAAGAGGGAGCTAAAGGCCTGTGAAGGGAAATGTCCTTCGCTGCTTCTTTCACAGGCGTTTTTTGTTCTCTTGGGAGAATAAACCATAGAATCACAGAATGGTTTGGGTGGGGAGGGACCTTAAAGACATCTAGTTCCAACCACCCTGCCATGGGCAGGGACACTTCCACTAGACCAGGTTGCTCAGAGCTCCATCCAACCTGGCCTTTGAACATTTCCAGGGATGGGGCACCCACAGTTTCTCTGGATGATCTGTTCCAGTGCCTCACCATCCTCACAGTAAAGAATTTTTTCCTAACATCTAATCTAAATCTCCTCTCTTTTAGGTTAAAATCACTCCCCCTTGTCTACCACTGCTGTAAGCAGTTACTTGGCCCCCCACAGTCTGGGCCAAATTCTCTCCTCAGTCACAGGTATCTGCCCATGGCCTGCAAGACACTTAGAAAAAACCTCCTGTGATTCCTGGTGCCCCGACATTTCCTTGCACAACACGGATGAGATCTGACAGTTCTATGTAGGCTTTTTCAAACCTCATCTTCCTCCCTTTAGGCAGCATCAGATGACAATTTCCCATTTAAATCCAAAGCTCTTCCATAGAAAATGGCATAAGCTTTTGTGCCCAGAAGTTTCCTAAGAGAATGGGTACACACAGGAGCAAGCAGGCCCCAGGTACCGTGTCAAGCACCCGATTCCATACCTGGGCTGCATCTGAGAGTGCAAATATGACTTGAAGCGTGCTGTAATATGTAATTATGTAAATATGTCAAAATGTGCTATGGATTCTACAGTACAGCACTAATCCATACTGGTGTAAATTGGGTGTACTGGGGAACACTGGCAGAAGATTCTGTTTCAGTCGAAGAAAACATGTTGGAGAAGGTAGGAACTGCTAAGCTTTTTCACCCTGAGGATTTCTACATCAGTGAGGGTTCCTGTGAAACTGGGGGTTACCCTGGTGTGATTTTAGCTGCAGGCTGGCTGGGCACCTCTGCTGTGCTGGAAGCCTATTGCAGTAGTTTGATAATCCTAGCAGCTCCAACATATCCCAGAGATTTAAAGGAAACGGTGTCAAAGAAATGATACAGTGTGATGAAGCACGTATTGGGATGTGAAGTCCTGGAAGATGGGGAGGATTAATGAGTGAACATCAAAAGGTTTCTACAGAGAGTTGAAGCAGATAACTCTTCTTGTTCCAGAAACAAGTTTGAGACATACATTTCATCCTTCTTTCAACACTCTTAGCATACTGCACATGTACTACTAAAATGAAGAACTACTGAGATGTTAACACAAGTAGTAGCACTCATTTTTGAAAAGAAAAAATAAAACAGACCTGCAATAGTTTTATGGCCCCACCATCCTTTTTTGCATAGCTACCACAGAGCTGCCACCTTGAGGTGGGGAATTCTGAGTGACACTGACATCTCAGCACACCTGTAACCTCACTGACGCAGTGTAGCAATGGGAAAACAATGAGTGAAGCTACTCGAACTCATTTAAATTCAGTCTCAGAAAAGAGATCAGGGGAATTGATCTCAGTGCATGAAGCTACTCAAGGGTCTGAATTCTATATGTCTGTGAACTCTAAACATGCAAGAGATGAAGAGGACACTCTACTGCTTCTTGACATGGAGACAAATGCCTGGGACAGGCATACAACAGCAGTTTCTCATGAGTCATTGCAAAATAAAGACCAGTACAACACAGCTTTGCAGAATAAAACCTGAACATGGCTCTAATCTGCTGAAGAAATAGATGCATGTTGCAGACAAATGTTGAATATGGCAGATCTGATGAAAGCAGTGCCTCTTTCATACTACAAGCTGTAATATGATAAGAAGGCATCATTGTTTTCTTTAAATTAGATTATGACTTCAGGCCTGATTTTCTTTCAGTTATATTGTTCTGAAAGGGAACAGCTTCACTGAAGTCCATTAGTTTACATTCATGCAACTCTGGTGAGAGACAACAACCAGACTTTACAGATCTGTGCTGGAGAAGCATGAACCTTTTGAAAGATAAACATGAACACACACACATATACATCTATATGCACACACGAACAGATGCATTTCACCCACCTATTTCGTCCCCTAGAGAGGAGTTCAGTATTGCACCAGCAGACATAACTACTGCACAGCTCCCAAAGCCATGTGTATATAATTTGCCCAGTGGAATTTGGGGAACGTGCTTTTCCCATCCAAGAGTGGAGAAGGGAGCCTCCTTGCCATCTATTGTTTTCACATTCACTCTTTCTTTTAGCTCACAGAATAGCTGGTCTCCTGTCAACTTGGAGTTTCGTTTCCCCTTGAACCGCACCCCATGCTTATTGGTACTCAAATAATCTTTCATCGCCTTCTGCAGTCGAGGGTTTAGCATCTTGGAAGAGACATCCCCTTTCCAAAGCTTGTAAAGAAAAGATTTCGACATTGTGGAATACAGCCCATCCCAGTCATCAGATTCATCAAGCATCTGGCCTCTCCTATGCTTTGTGCTCCTTCTCCTCATTCTTCTCTGATGGCTCCAGTTGTTCTGTAAAATATTTCCTTTTGGATTATTCATGTCAGCCGAAATGAATTTTTCTATCTCTTGAAGGTGGTTGTGTGACTGAGGCTGACCAGCAGCAAATAAATAATCATCATTCACTTGGTAGAAAGCACTTTTTGATTTTCTTCCTAACTGGGATGGAAAAAACTTGTCTTCATTTCTAAAGGCCTCTTCCAATACAGTCCATTTCTTAGAATTTCCAGTCCCCGATTTAAAAGTACCTAGGAGATCTTCATTAAGAAGTACCTCATTCCCATCAATGCTTTCAGAGAATGATGGGTCATGAATGGCTCCCATGATGACTCTCTGCTTGCCCTGAAGGGGCAGAAGTCTCTTAGTTTCAATATAAGAAAAGGAACTTGGAACTGGTTCAGCAGCGTTGCTATCTGTAAAATAGATGAATATCACCAGGAAAAGCAGACCCCATGCAAAGATACCAAAGAGCATGAGTTGTTTCCATTGCTTCAAGTTAGGTTTCATGGCAATGCCTTTACCAGCTCCTCTGTGCCTTGAAGTACTGGTGAAGGAAAATGAAACCTGTAAAGAACATCAAAAACTATTAAAAATTGTTCTAAAAATAAATACAATTCAGAAATATCTTAACACATATTGATAGACAGTGCAGATTTAATCTCCAAGCAGTAGAACAAAGGATTCAGTAGCAGAAGCAGAACTCCAGAGCCTGCAGACGCTGTAGGAGTGACATGCTTTGGCTGTAACCACGCTGTGACAGCTGCCAGCTACAAAAGAAGCTGGTGGCCAGTTTCTACAGTAACACTGGATCCTGCCTTCAGGGAGATCATGTGCCTACCTGCTTCTGCTATACCGAGCATAGCATTAAGGGAGCAAAAGCAAAACCCACATCTGGCTGCATGCTCAGTGGGTACAATACAAGCTGTCTTCTCTTTACCACTGAAAGTCCTTACGCAGGGGAACTGTGAGCAAGCCTGTCTCCAAAGGGACCAGGCAGGGAGCACAAGGTCTAAGCTGCAGCCCTCCTCTGCCCACAGCCTGGAAAGGATGGTGCTCTGTGCATACCATTGGGGGTGAAGGGGAGAGCATCACACAAGTGGGTCAGAGGGGAACCTCTTCCTCAGCTGGTATGAACTGGCACCAGTGGCTATAGCATTTGTTGCCTAGTGCCAGACTCAAGTAAGAATGACTCCTGTACCTCTGCTATGGATGCTGCATGTACACTGAAGTGGAATGAAGGAGTTGAGCACATCAAGGTGGCAGGGGTTTTGTATCTTCCAAAAAGGAGAATGGGTGGCACAACTATGTAAATATATTCCTTTAGGATAAGATAGAGATTTACATAAAGGAAGTGGGTGGAGAATGTCAGACCTAGACCTGGAAACATGTGCCCTACTAATACCTGGGGGTTTTGGACAGCTTGTGCATTAGTGGAGGGATGCATGGTCCAAATGAACCAAAGTCTGACTGAGGGGGCTGTGTTCCAAGGAAAATACATAACACATTGCTAGACCATCGAGCACACTATGCCCTTACACGAACTCACTTGCTTAATCAAGTGGTGTGACTATCAGTTACAAGCCTGACTGAAGCAAATCCAGCCCTCCCCACCATAAGCCTTACCATTCACCCCTCTGCACCACAGTTATTGTCAGCCTCAGTTGCTACACTGCAGCGTAACTCAGTGTACTAATTAGTGACAGATCACTTACCTGATCTGAATTAAAAATAAGCCAAGCCCTTTCTTCTGGAGTTTTCTTTCTAACCAATTTGTTTCAACGGCCACTTAATGGCAGGACTTAAGAGCCACTTGTACCAGCCAGCTGTGATCAGCAAAGGGGAATGGGAGCAGGGGCAAGCTTGGATTTCATTACCAGCCTGCACCTCAGGAGCCACCACCTCATCACATCCGAACAGCACACACAGCTTCCACGCCTCTGATAACACACTGCCTGCTCGCACCGGCCATCAGGAGGGACCAAAACCACAGCCACCACACGCTATCACCTTTCTGCAAACTGTTAAAGTACATCAAAGCTGAGTGCAAAGCTTAAACCGAAGCTGTAACTAAGACTGTGTTTTCACATGAGAAAGAAGCCAGCAGTAACACCAATATAAGACATTTTCTTCTCTGTCCCTCATTGCTGCAATGTGCCTCTGCTGCTGCCAACACCCCTGTGTATGGAACAGACACAGCACGGGAAATATATGTTAGAGGTTTCTTTTTTTTCAGTTTTGTTGGCTTTTTTTTTAACCGGATCAGCCCCTTTATCCACTTCAGTGTGGCACACATCTGGTTGTTTCAGCACAAATGGGGAAATCGCCTACCACAATGCAGAGGCAAGAACAAACTGCAGGTGGTATTAGCAGAGATACTTCAGGCTGCGTTTCTGCTGACCTCCTGAGAATGTGAGACTGCACTATTACATTTCCAAACACAGTCTATTTTAATAATCTAGACAAAGCCTAGAACCTTAGAAAAAGACAGCTGACTTTGGGGCTCAAGGCAGTGTCCAAACAGGGAGAAGATTCATAAAGTTATGCTTAGATGACCAAATTTCGTTGCAATTTCTAATACACTGAAAAAAAAAATCACAACTGTGATAACCCAGTGCTCCACATTCGTTTGGCTTGGCTCACACAAACCACATGGAAGAAAGCTATTACTCCAACTGACCCATTTCCTACTTGCACTCTGCTGCTGCAAGATTGCTCTCTGCAGTACCTCGACACTCCCACACCTTCCAATTTTAAATCACTGCAGGTGATGTCCTGTGGGAGTTGCCTTACAGTATATGGCTGTTGTGCAAGTTAGGTCTGCCCTGAAGTTATTGCAACCTGCCCACTCATCAGTGTTCAGATGGTTCGCATTTTTAAATCAGCATTCTTCACCCATCTGAACTGCTTTCATGTCTTTTTATCATTTTCCCTGATGTGTTTCCCCAGCACTTTTCAACACGTGGCTTCCAAACCACTGTGTAAGTTAGTCTTTGCTCAGTCAGATGTTTCTCCTGCTGAATATACATTTCTCACAGGATCTGCAATGGAAGCATCTTGCATGATCTTTTTAACAGATAAGCTTGCAGGAAGACAAAGTTATAAAGGAAGAGGTCACTAATATTTTCCACTGAGTCACGTAGCAAGTCCAGACGCAATTTGAAGATAATCTGTAACAAAATCTTACAAGTTGCTTATTTCCCCCCCACCCCCAGTTTTATTGTATCTTATAACCAATAGTTGGTAAGAAATAGAAAGGTTTAGCCTTAATTCAGGCGTGAGACAACAAAAATTTCTAATTGTCTGTGATCACACGTTTGGCACAGCAGACTGCCTTAGCACAAAAAATTAGTCAACACTCAGTATTCAGGTTACAATCTGAAAAAGGACTGAGACAGATTATTAATTATTTTCAAATTAAAGCAAACTAGTATCTGCCCCCCCCAAGCCCCCCCCAGCACTTATGTCATGAAAACACACTCATCTTGCTGAGCATGCACATATAAGCATGCATATGATTACCTTCTTTGTGCAGCAAAAAAATACCCACGTAAAACAAAAACCAGCATCCAACAGTATGTCAACACTGCAAGCAAAAGGAGAGGCACCAGTGAGAATAAATCCAAAAACTTTACACATTAACTACTGCAGAAGCTTATCTGCAATTCCTCGTTGTGAGTGGGGCCTCAAAAAGGATACCCAAATCTCTTGAAGACCGGAGCTATGCAGGCAAATCTCTGTGCTGCTTTAATGTTTTTTGCTCACAAGAAATGCCTTGTCCTCCAGCAGTACAGCTGAGCTGGAAGCAAATTCAAGGTCATTACTGTATTAGTTGCAAGAGGACCTCTACAACCTCACAGGATCTTGAAGGCTGTGTGTGGAAAGCTGCACTAAGTTCAGAGAAATATCAGTTTATCTTATCTCCCTCTACACTAAACATCCAGTCCTCTCCCCCTCAGCCCTTGCAGCTTCTCACACCTCGCAGCCCCTGGCTTTGAAAATGTTTGGGGGGAGAGGGCAGCCCTTTCACATGCTCCCCACCATCCTCCTGCTGGCAGCAGACCCCTCCACTGCTCATAGGGGTATCTTCCTCTGTACCATCTGGGGATGCACTTGGATTCACGCCCTGTGCTGCCTTCAGCAGCACATCTCAATTGCAAAGAGAAAAGCATTTGTGCAGGAGACCAGAAAGGACAATTGCAACGAATTACACTGACTAAATAAACAAAAACAGGTGGCTTCATGGGTGTAATTACTGAAGTCCACTGGATGCTTCAGGAATAATCTTCCATCTCTTTTATCTATGCTCAACATACAGCTTTCAAACTGTTAAAGCAATTCTACACTAGTTTTTAAATTATCATCAGCGTTTCTCATTGTCTCCAACTTCACCCCCCTGCTGTAATAATCCTCCCTACTTACAGACTGCTGAAGTCAAAGCTGCTGCAGAGGAGGAGCAGAGGAATAAGTCTACCCCTGGGGGAAACACCCGAGACTTAACCCAAGCCAGCTTCCTCTTCAGCAGAAGTGATAAGCCTGTCTGCCCCACAGGCTGAAGACCTCATTTCCCTACATATCTCCTTTCTGATGGGCTCCTTCAATCATCAACTAATTTAAGTTCCAACTACCATATGGAGAATGGCTTTTTTCCTTTCCCAGTCTGATCATCCACACAAAAGCCCAGGAAAACATGAGGCAAGGTACAAACCAGTGAAGTTGGAAGACTTAACTTATTTGCTTAATAGAAGTATTAGCAGCAGCTATGAAAAAGAAAGGCAAACCCCAATGGTATATTTGAGGCATCCCAGGAAATAAAGGCAATTCCCCAGTGGAAATTAAAGGCTGATTTTCCAGAAGCAGCACCCAGTTGTGGAAAATTTCATTTTGCCCTGCTAAGATGCAAGAAACCAAAGAGTTCCCCCTCCCTTTATAAAGCCCATTGTTTTGCAACAAGGAGCACTTTTCATTTTTGTAAAGTAGGCCTCCTGACTATTTCTTAAATGAGAAGAGATGGATAAGGGAGATTTTTTTAATTCCTTTGAAACATTCCTTCCTTTCAACACTGTCTATTGTTAAAATTAATTTGTACAGACCCTGGCAGCTCAGAGGTCAGGATGGTTCAAGTTGATGTGCTAAGATGTGCACTGTTATGTTAAACAGGGTTTTTCTTGGCTGCAGCTTTGCAGCAAAGGTCACCACAGGGTTATTTGGGGTAGCAAATGTTAGCTGTGGGCAACCATTCCCAAAGGGCTGAGAATCAGACCAAGGTTTATTTGATGGAAAGCTTAGGCAGCCTGAACAGATAGCAAATGCTCCGTTAGTTTGCTCCATCTCTTAGTCAGCTAATTCCAGAGTATTAAGAAACCTCTGGCATAGGGCAAGACAGCTGGAGGCTGCATTTCCAGGGTGGGGGACACAGTCATCCTCTCATGTGGAAAGTGCCAAATTGGTTTTAGTGTTATCACATCATTTCTGTGGTGGAAGCTATACAGTAGGCAGCAACAGACAGGCAAGCCTGTGGGGAATGGTGACTGCCAAAAGATGTATATTAGTCTGTGGATGGCCTGGGCATTTGTCTTACTGGCTGTGATTAGGCCTCCTAATTAATGAATCTCTTTTGGACAACTTCCTTGTTAGTCCCGATAAATCTGGCTCTTTCCTTCACAGGAGTCAAGCTGCATTCAGTTTTTTTTGTGGCAACCTAAGAAACTGTCATCTGAAATAAAGAAAAAACACCCAAAGAAATCTGAAGTAGGATTATTTTTTTTCCAATATTGCCTTTTAAGCCTATATTTAATTATCTACTTAGAGAAAATTCCCTGGGAGGTATTGCTAACCTGAATCACCTCCTAAATGTGAGCCAGGTGTCCCAAGTCACAGCATTTGGAAAGAGCAGCCTCAGGTTCTTGCTTCTGAGGACACAGGCAGGCAGTGTGCCTGTTCTTAGGTCCTCTGATAAAACCTAGGATTCCAAGTTAAAGGGTGTGGGAGTGAAGCAACTTTTTATTATTATTATTTATTTTTACTAATGACCCATTTCCAGGAGCTTAGGCTGTAAGAAAATTGCCAAATACAGTGAAACGTGCAGTAAAACTCACTCAGGCTGGCAACCCGGCAGCTGGCAAAATGCTCAGTGGGGTTTCTGCCAAGGAACGCGTCCTAGATTATTCTGTAGGAGCATGGGGGCTTAGATGCATCAATCTCTGGGGCTTAGTGGAAGGTCAAAGTTATCTTCTGTGCATCTGATACCTTGTCTCCATGCTCCATCATCAAGTTCAAGCTTCCTGGCACTGAAGCCAGCTATCACTTTCCCACAGCCCACAGACCACATACAGGTTGTCCGAGCGTGGGCTGACAGGAGGGAAGTAAAAATAGGCGCACCAGCTCTTAGCCTTCATATGCACACTTTCCCACCACCAGTGGAAATGTTTAACACAGCAACAATGGTCAGGGAGAACCTGGCTTCCCAGGGACTGACTGCACCTCGCAGGTCAACCTCCACCTACCCAACCTGCAGCAGCTTTTCTCAGGAGCCATGAGAGCAGCTCTCATTCTGACACGCCCTGAGATTCACCACTCCAGCCAGGATCTCCTCACAGATTTCAGGTCAGGGGAGACAACTAAACCTCTTTGGCTTTTCCAGACTGGTTATGAGCTGACCACAGTCTTGTTATTCTAACTGAGGGTTTCTATAGAAATATTCTACATACCACTTCATATGAAATTCAGTACAACCTCAGTGTAAATCACTTCCAGGCTCTTTAATCAAAACTACAAAGGGGCAGAAGTGTCACACAGTTGTGTGAAGCCAAGCAGTTTTCACAACATAACTCAAATCACCCCCCACAGCCTCTCAACGAGCCCCTCACAGAGCCACACATTACCTGCACTCAGCGTTATCTACTTCTGTCCCCTTTTGCTGTTTGCTCTTGCCACACCTTTGCTGTGTCCTGGCCCTGCTCACAGCAAGGTGCAAAGGTTCAAGGCTGCTTCAAGTTGCTGCGAATGCCAGCGGAGCTTGGTTCCACCATGGGACATGGGTGCAGAAACCACCACTTGGGCCACAGTCCCTAGCATGCCCTCACACACAGTAGAGAAGCACATGAAATATCTTTACTGCCCTTGCAGATCTACCAGCTGGGTGTTTTGGACAGGTTTTGGTCATATTTCAGCTGCCACAGCACTGTCTCTTGATTCAAACAGCAGGGGAAAAAAACTCACTTGTATCTACATCAATATAAAACCACTGAAAATATCCAAAAACAGTGCAAGTCACTTTTCCAAAGTGAAATTCAGTATGCCACTGCATAGTCATGGAGTGATCTAGGTTTGAAAAAACACCATCCCAGCAGGCTCCTCTCTTACACCTCAGTAGTTCCTCTGCAGATCAAACCACAGAGCCGCCTGTGGTTTTTCTGTGCTACCTTTGTGCAGCTCTCCTCCCTCTCACGAACTGCAGGAGGAACTCCAGTTGTTCCCAGGGGATCTGACCACCATGAAGGTCCTAGGAAGCTGAATGCTGTGCAGACTGAAACATCAAGCTGGCTGGAGATAAAAGCCAGGTGTGGAAACAAGGTGACCAGACTAATGGCCATCACTTACATGCGCATCCTCCGCTCATACATAATCACATTATTAAGGTATTTAGTTTTATTGCTGCAGGGAGGTCAGTGAGGAGGAAGTGAGTTGTACACCAACACAGGGAGGAAGAAGCAGGGGCTGGGGGAGGCTGGGGCACTGGGCCAGGAGAGAAGGAAGCCTGGCTTTAGGGCAGCACAGAGGGCAGGAAGGCAGAGAGACTGAAAATAAACTGTGCCCATAGTGCTAGTGGAGGAGCAAAACAACACCTGCCAGAGGCAGCGACACCTCAGCACCACAGGGATGAGAACTGGAAGTGAAAACTTCCTCCCACCAGAATGATCACATCCTTCCCTTTGGGGAAGCACCATGAGAGCCTTGCTGTTGCTGAGGGAAGGCTCTGGACTTGAGCATCCTACCCTATTCCTCCAAGATGAGAAAGAGCCTGCCATGTTCCTTCAGCAGATGGGAAGCCTGGGTGAGCAGCAGGACCCACACTGTGTCTTTCCCCCTTACTCTGGACAGCCAGTCCCAGGTCAATGTGCTGGCTTCCTGCCACCCCTGTGATTGGGGAAGGGGACCCTGGAGCACTGACCCTGATCCTTGCAGGTGGAGCACAGCCCTTGCACCAGGGCACATTCGGCCTGATCTTTGCGATGGATCAGCACCCAAAAGAATTGCACATATTTTCCCCTGTGAATGTTACTTCACACCCCATGCAGGGATGCTCCACAATACAGGCACGGATGGTGCCTGAGGACACACAACACAAGCAGGAGTTCATGCCCATCTTCGGCACAGCCTGGCTTTCTGTGGGACTTATTATTCCCCACCCACTGAATGAGGTTTTAATCCCACTCCCCCCTGCAAAAGCAGAGTTCAGGAGCAGCCTGTGCTTATGTTCTGTTTTCATGTGTAACTGAACAGGATGGCAGGAACCTCTTAATGCCCCAAAACAAGACAGAGAGGCACAGAGAAATGGATAATACTACTCAGTATCTAATAGAACAGAAGAAAAAAAAATCTAGCCAACATACATAACTGTATTTGGTTCCCCTCCTTCTTTTTAAGGGACAGCTTTTGATACCATACTTGCAAAAACACATAATTCGAAAAAGGAAGGAAGTGCTTTGAGGGTTTTTATTTAAAGCTTGACAGGATAAACGAATCACAGTCTCATTAAATCACACGAATCTCAGGCTGCACACAAGACTAAACCACGAGAAATAGGACGTTACAAATCCTCATGCAGTTCTACACTTCCAGCACAACAGCTCATTTTATTTCTGCTCTTGGCAAGGTTAGAATAAAAGGTTTCTTTTCTTTGCTCCATAAATGTTTTTAGATGCTATATTACTTGAACTTAACACAGCAGTAATTGCACTGAAAAAGGGCAATCTGAATTGCTTCCTTAAAGAAGGAAACATTTATACTAACACACACATGAACAGAGAGCGCAGTTACAAAAGATCCATTTCAATCCCATCACAAAAAACTTGACCAAATTCACTAACTCTTCCAGGAAGAAGTGATTGGAGAATTTTGATTTTCCACTCTAAAGCAGCAGCATTTCTGAGATATACTGATTATCTGTGGATAATGTATCTCTGTGTAGCAGTATATTTTACATCTGCCAAGTATGTTCTTACTGTATGTTTCTAACACTGTAGGTGCTGTTTTGTGTTCCTTTCAATTACTCACTTTTTTATTAGACTGTAGTTTGTCTTTTTACATTTGTTCCAGAAAGCAAGCAACTCAGCCCTTGTTTAAAAACTCCAATATAGAACAATGTTAAACAAATTGTTCCCTATTTCTCAGCTCTATCTCAGTGCCAGTACCCATTTGTTTATGTTTGCAAAGTAATTGTAGGAGGATATTTAGAAAATTATCATTGCTAACATCTCATTTCTATATATTGATATATATACATACAAACAACATGCCTTCTATGTTGCTTATTTGCCTTAGTCTAAAAGCTTGAATGAAAAGTTTCACCCTGGAAGAAGACTTGCCAAATTGAAGGATGAAGTCAGTCTAGCCCTTGTTACACTAAAATCTAAAAATGAAATTTCCTGGACTGAAACAATTTTCCCCTCTTTTTTGTATATTTTAATACTTAACATGACTATGCTGATAATAAGCCAGCCTACACTAGCTGGGATATTTTGGTTGGCTTCCTAAAGAAAAGTGAAGTGGTGTTAGTATATTTTTTCCCCCCGCTCTGTTTCTTTATTTCTTTCTCCATTCTGGCACTGTTTTATGCATGGCCATTGGCAAAATTAGTTTAAACTATGACTAGATCAACAGAAGTCTCTTCTGTGGGAGACACAGCTGTTTGTAACCTGACATGAACCACTGGAACCTGAATCCTACCTGTATGGGAATTTTACAGAGAAACAGGATCTCTTACAACTACCAACATGAAATAAGTATGAGCAATAGTGACGAACGAAGGTTGTTGGCTGGGTGCTTCACAGCTTTCCCCTTTGTCAATCACTGATGCCCAAGTGCAGCATACAGGAAGTCATTTCTCCCAGCACCTGCCATTCACTCCCTACAAATACAACTGACTTTACAAGATGGAAGGTAGCAGAAAA
Source organism: Pachycephala philippinensis (assembly GCA_013397055.1). NCBI lineage: Eukaryota > Metazoa > Chordata > Aves > Passeriformes > Pachycephala > Pachycephala philippinensis. Next base: position 388,000 of record VWZT01012671.1, on the reverse strand, counting down.
AACATTAGGTTCTCTGAAAACTCTGACACCATTAAAACAGTGAGAAACTAAGGTAAGTGAGAAGCAAGACAGAGCTGGCTAGCTCCCAAGATTATTTGCATTAGTTGTTTTTGTTATAAAAGTTAGATGGATGGGGTAAGATTTAGACCATCCTCATTGGATATATCTGTGGAATTATCATTTGATGGTAATTTTCACTATCATAAGAGACAACAAAACCTAAAACCTTGTATTTTGAGATCTACAAAACCCAAAACCTTGTATTTTGAGATCTACAGGCTACTATAGATGAATCTGTGAAGGAGTAAGTACTTTACTTACCAAGATACTTGGTAGAGCTTTTGTGCCTTTATCTTTAGAGTAAAGTCTCAATTTAAATATTGACTTTGAAACCTGAAGCTAACCAGTATACATGTAATATATTCCCTTCCTTCAATTGTTCAACAGGCAGGATTATCAAAATTTTCATTAAAATATTTCCTAGTATTTCAAATGCTGGCTATGCATTTCTTGGTTTTCAGCCAACAGGAAGGCCTTTGAAATATCACTGATTTCATTAAAAAGCCCTCCTTCTAAGACTACCCTTAAGTAGCCAAGACATGCAAACCCCTGCCTGCCTTTTGCACACTCTGTTTAGAAGATGTAGATGCATCTGCTAACAACGTGCCGATGAAGAGCATCCTCTTGCCCAGCACAGAGAGTAGCCATCCTCTCATCAAGATGTCAGTAACACCTGAAACACTCCCTTTCCTCTCCTCTCCTGCTGCACACTGACAACTCAGCATCCATGGGAACAGACCCCCTCACACCTGTGGCAAGGAGCAGCTGAGCTGTGCCCACACTGCCCTAGCAAACCCACCTGCTTGCTTCCCCAGGGAGCCTCTTCTGAGACAGTGCTTGCTTCCCTTCTGGTTTGTGCCCTTCCCAGGAAACAGGAGTTGTCCCTCACCGTGGCACCATTTACCATTTAGGAAAGCTACCGGCAACACTCAAATCAGCCACTGGGAGAATCAGGAAAAAAGTTTGCAAGGGTGGAGATGAAACATTTCTGTGATTTTGACCCTTGCCTAGAATAATACAACCCCAACCCTTGCCTGCAGCTTTTAAGTGCTAAAGGCATGAGACAAGTAATAAAGTAAAGCCAATTCACTGCCCTAAATCAATCAGAAGAAGGTTTTCTCTGTCAACATGAAAAGAGGCTGTTCTGAAAAAGAAATCCTTGTTTTAACATAGATTGATTCCTTAGCAACACCCAATCCTGTCACATATATTCTGCTGATGGGGTTCAGTCTCCCTTCAATCCCATTAAGACACTAAATAAATGGGAAAAAAAGTTAGTCTGACTTAAAAACTAATGTTTAACGTTTCTAAAATGTTCAGGATTCTTGCTTTTATTTCCTGATTTACATCTATACTTCTAGTCAGCATGTTAATAGTGATGTTTTAGTAACAGTTAAAACTTCTATAGCAGATATAGACTATACTACACAGGATAACTGCAAGCAAAGCAAAATTTTCCTGCTTTCATCAGGCTGGGTCATAAGGTTTTTTTAAATGTTGGAGAAAAATGCATTGAAGTTCATACTAAAGATGCGTATAAAAATGTAAATAGATATATTAGTAGCAATCATAAATTATGTCAAGCAGTGACAGACTCTTGTTCTGTTGTTCAGCTGTGTTCAATCTGCTCCAAACTCTTCCAAATTTTTCAGTATCTATGCAAAACAGTCTGTTGTGCTTGCTCTGTTATAGGAAAAGAGTAAAACTTACAAATCAGTATTTGGACATGAGGCAAGGTGCTGGGAATCTACCTGGCAGGTAGGAAATTCCCTACCGTGGCAGGTAGGACACCTAGCACTAGTAGTAAACCTATCAATCACCAAGCCTGGTTTGGTGAATTGATTAAACCAAATTTACCATTAGAGCAAAGCAGAAGGAAATGTATATGGGAACAGTATATATGTTTTAATCCATTTTAATGCATTGTATAATTTCATAGTACTTCCAGTGACTTATATCACATAAACCCTGCAAATGTGAAACCTGATATTACATCTAACAGACCCTGGAGGGTCATGAGAGACACCAGATTATTCCCAGGGAGTAATGGCACAGCTCTGTGTGTTCCCATTACTTTATCTGTGCATTGATGCAAAGCTACAGGTAAAATTCTGTAGCACCCCACAATCCTGAAGTGACGTTTAAGTAGAGGGATATAAAGATTTTAAGATTAATTTGTGAGCAGCTGTTGACCTGTCTACTTACAAACCACATATATTCAAACATATCTTGTACCTCAAATTCTGCTTTTCCACTGAAAGAGCCCAAAACTGTGAACAGTAACAGCCACATAATCTGGATTTTTTTTACTTCAGCGTAAGAAAATGAGCACCACTGAGCTTTTCTTAACAAGCAGGCAGACAATATGTTACGCCCTCCAAGAACCAAGAGAAATATTGTTTAAAGTTAGCTGGGGAGGAGTGAGAGTACCCACACCCACAGATCTGAGGTTCAGCTCTGGACCCAGAACACTGCTGATGGCATTTGTACACAAGCAAGATCTCCCTGCAAGTCAGAATCTGGATACCGTCAAAATTTAGTCTAAAGATGCTGTGCTATTACAGATTTTCTTCTATTTTAACTACTTTTTCAGATTTCTAAACCTTTTCAGATTGCCCCAAAAGCAGCAGAAACTATTAACAGTGAACTAATTTATGATGAAATGGACTTATCATACTAACTAGAGATAATTTTTTTAAGCTTTAATTGTTCAGACTTGGTACAGCTCTTTAAGAATCCTATCCAATGTGCTTTCTGAAATCTCAATGGATAGTATTTATCTGACTTATTTACTAATTACTTCCAAATTAGAAGTGTCCCTCAGGTCTGAATCATTTTTGATGAAGTAATGAGCAGACTTTTATACCATGAGGGAAGAGAAATTAAAGGAGAAGGATTTGTATGGTTCAGATCAGGCTAATGGAAAGTTTGATTTCTTTAAAGTGTTTTCTAACTTTATCGCCACATGCAGTTAACAATTTGTATTTGCGAAGTCTTCTACGGAATTGCCTTGCCTAGATCTCCTAGGGGGTTTTTAGTAAAAGGAGATAATCATTAAAAGCTATGGCAAGAGCAGTATTCCAGACTGCAGATACTGTAAATGTCACAGCCTCCATAAACAAACTGAGCATGGACAAGCACATGAGGAATAATCACTTATTTTCAAGACACTTAAACAGAACATGCCCAAGGGCACACTGTATAGGAGCCCATGCTTCCATCAGTGGGTAACTTATACAGTCTCCTTTCTAGAAGTTGAAGAATCCAAGTTTATGGGAATTCTAATATATCACTTTTCTGCCGAGCACACTGTTGTACGAAACAGGCACACTGGTGTCTTTAGTTTAAAATCAATTCACTTGGCTTGGGCATCAGAGAATCAGGGAAAAAATAGCCTTTTAGTATATGACATTAGCTCTCTAAAAACACTGTCTTTCTTGGAAAATGTAATATTGTTAATGTAATAAATACTTTATGTATTCTATGTACTTTCTCTACTGCTACTATTTCTCCAGCATTTCAGCCAGTGACTGATAACTCCAGATTACAGTCGTTTGTCTCCTCTGGCATCACCATATCACTATAATCACCCCTTGATTTCCAAAATTCAAGAAGTAGTACCTCTATTCTGAACTGTCTCCAAGACCAATGAACCAGTTGCATTGCTGGAAGTCTTGACCCAATTTGTCTTTCTCTTGATGACACTTTTATTTAGCATGCCTGTTTCCTAGTCACTTGACATTTTCCCTGAGTACTTGTCATACATGGGACTTGCAACTGCCTTCTTTTGTAACCTCACTTCAGATCGGTAGAAAATAAATGAGGGGAATCTTTCAAAAAGATACTGCATTTCAAAGAACAAAAATGTAACTTTTTTCTTTAGCAACTCCGAATGAAAAATTCTATTTCAGTTTATATCCCTAAACCACAGCAGAACTGATGGGGCATTGAGTTTTACTTTCTGAGAAACTTGGGCAGGAGGGTAATGAGGAACTCTCTTGCTCTGCTGTTACTGACCACACTTCTGCTTTATAACCAATTCCAAACAATTGAGGGGAAATATCACATATAACAAGGCTGACTTTAATTCAGTGGTAAGGTAAGGACGATTTCACACTCTATACCATATACTTACTTACAGGGTAGATTCAGCACTCATAGTTTTGAGTCACAAAACCCCAGTAGTGTCCATCTAACAGCTTTCTTGCCCTTGTACAGTTGTATTATTGTCTGGCTGTTAGCATTCCTGCCTCATTTACTTAAAAAGTTAAAAGCCAGTAAATAAGGAACTAATATCAAGGATTTAAGGGGATATTTTAATTAAAGTGTCATATTTTTAAAACTATTCCTTAGAAAATAAGTGAGAAAATTCAGAAAGAACAGGGCTTAAAGTGTCTCAATCAAAAAGCAAGCTGCTGTGGGAAGATGCCTTTACTTTCTTGAGCTGGATCAGATGTCTATCTTAGCCATGCTGAATTTCTCAGCAGTCAAGGCTATGAATTACTATTGGCTGCTTGACTGATTAACCATGGTGCTGGTATGCCTGAGACCTTCCAAACACAGCAGGGTTATTGCGGCAGTAGACAATACTATAATATTGCAGCATTACAGGCTTTGCAGTTTTCTATTCCTTCTCTCAGCTTGTGCAACGGGTTTATGACACTCCTTGGAAACTTCCATCTGGGAGCACGGGATGGAGCAGCACCAGTAGTAACTTTGCAGCTCTGCAGCCTGAAGAGTGCAGACATACTATTTCTAGAAACACCAAGAAGATAAAAATTCTTTGAGGTGACCTCCTCCTCCGAGGCCCTGCTTACTGAAGAAATCATGCAGACAGTCACTATGCAGGCACTCCAACGCCATGCAGTGATATCTGAGCTAACTCAGGAATCAAAAGATGCATCCTCATATCTATATATACTGCTTTGCATTTCCTCTTTCATGGCTCTGGTTTTGGTGCTATCACCACCTGCGGAATTCTCAGGGCACTTTCAACTGCAACTAGTTATTGTTTGAAAAAAAATAAAAAGCCTAGTGTCATACAGGACAGGAGCAAAGTTCCACATATACAGTGTGCTCTACTTAGTGCTAGCGTCCCTGTTTATTCATGATGACCTTGCAAGAGCAATATATATTGCAGAGACTGCAAGACTATTATTTTAATTCCGTGGTCCAGGAGTTTTTGGTAGAGTTTCTCTCCTGCTTGAAGCTTTTGCAGAAGCTTTGCAGGTGTATCTGATCACTGGTTTAAGTAGCTGTGATCACATTACCTGCACGCTTCTCAGTGGCTGCCTGTATAGAGGCACATTGATTTTTAGCTGACTCTGTTGGTCTTTTCAGCGCTCCTAATAATAAAATGCCTGAGCAACTAGAAAACCTACTGATCGGTATTTTACACAGACACCCTTTCACAAGAATTAACCCATAGTAAACTACTGTAACAATGGTATTTTTGGTGTGGGGTGTGTTAGGCAAGAAGCAGGAATGTCCCTGTGCTACAGCTGCTAGCCAGTAGCAGTACAGATGCCAAACAGGACAAAGACCTGCCTCACACAGACACACAGAGCACCTCCTGGCCTCATCAGCTGCCGAGTTTGCAGATGTTGAGTGATCCTGCCTAAAACACAGCCCTACCAAACAGTGGTGCACAGCACCCTGTCTCTTCAGGAGCAGCACCTCCTAACTTCTGACAAGTCTCTTCTGGAGCTTTATAACTTAAGCCCCAGAAAGAAAAATACAGATGAGCAGTGACTTCAAACACACTCAGCCCCTGCCTCAGGGTGAGGGCTCATTCCAGCCTGACATCTGTTCCAGCCCTGCTTGCTCTGTCTATAAAGTGGCTCAGTCAAACTAATTCAATGTCTTGAAATACAGCATATTTAGAGACCTTTGCTCACTTGGCTCTATCTAACAACATCAAGTATCTGCAATGGCACGCTGTGGTCTTCACATCATTCAGAAAACATCACTTAGAGCAGAGGAAAGGGCTGGTGCACAACCAGGTCCCACCCCTGTACAGAAGTCACTGCTAAGGTGCCTCTAACTTGAAAAATAAAAGGCATTTCCAGGCCCACAAACATTTGCTCTATGTTTTCTAATGCCTATCTGAAATCTTGCAATTTTGGAAGCTAGACGTTTCAGCCTACAGATATTTAGACACAACGAAGAGCAGCTCAAAAGCACACATGGAGAATACTGATCCCCATCTTAGGCCATTGCCATCCTCACAGCGTTCCACAGCAGGAGCTGCCACTAGGGGAACCCTAAATGCCAAGCTGGCCATCAATCAGACACATTTTTTGCCTGGAGGTGAGAATATAACTAGGCCAACAGAGACACTCTCTTCTACTGAGTAGAGAGGGAAAAGCTGTACTAAATAGCGATCTCTCAAACCAGACACTCCAAAAAGTGATAGTATGGTGGGAGGAGGACTCCAAGTGCAAATCCTTCTCCAGCAGTTACAGGGCTAATGCTTCTGCCTTACCACATATGCCTATAGCCAGCCATGCACAGTTTGGCTCCAAACTATACCCCTCTGAATTTATCCTTAAAAAAAAAAAATCTGAAATAAATAGCAAAAATACAAACAGTCTGGACAAGCAGTGAACAATTACAATGGAATGAATATTAACTGTGCACAAATATTTCTAATGGAGAGATTAGCTTTCTATAACAAACTCTGATTTTATCCTTCATAACTTCAACAAAGTAAAACCCAGTCACATGAAATTTCAGAGTCATGGTCTCATGCCAAGGAAAGCTCCTCTGGAAAGTTTGAGGTAGATCAGCCAAGGCATCTTGAAGATAGGAGAGTTCCTGAAAAGTGAGGTGTTCTCCATTTCTTGGACTGTTCCCCAACTTTTTTTGGCTCACCATAACTTCCAAATGGTTGGCTTAGACATTCCAAACTTGCTTGGCTTCTTCTGGTGCCTTTGACTAGTTGCAGGCTATTTTATTACTAAATGTGGGTTTGCGCAAATTCTGAGCGCTGCAGTTGTTAACACCACATGTTGGCTTGTGCATGCCGCAGGCAAGCCAGCCTGGCCCACTGCAGGCTCCTCCATCACCTCATCAGCTCAAAAGGCAGCACTGAAGCCCAGGACCCTTCCCTCAGGTCCAACTTGTCTGGACTTTACAGATTCCATGGGGAGACATTCTGTCAAGCTGGAGAGAAATGGTGCTGGGGTGCTTCCCAGCCTTGCCAGTAGCAAAGTGTCTCTCTCAGAAAGGTAAGAACACACCAGACACAGAGGGCTTCCCCCCCTGCCTTAGCATTGTCCTCTTCCCACTCCTTCAATCCATACTTAGCCTTACTCTCTGATGAGCCCAAAAAATTTTCTCAGTGAACATCCACATAACTCCCAACCCTCTCCTCCATGGATTACTGATCCAATATATTTTTCATTTATATGGTGATTGTATAATCTGTGCTGGGGTCTGGGTGCTTCTACTGCAACAGATTCCCCCTCTCTGTTCCACCCGCTTGGTCTCCAAGACTAGGAGCCTTGTACACATAGGCACAACATAGGGCATTAGACCTCTGGACAGGAACACCTGGGGGAAGATTTCAGCCCCCAAGAAGCAAATTTGCTTCCCTGAGCAAACTTTTAATTTGTCTGATGAACCCTGGAGAGACTGTGAGTAAGGAATTCACTCCTGATGGGGACTGTTCTGTTCGCAATCTTGATTTTGATAACAGATACTATGGCAACCACATGTATCACTTGACACATGTTTCAGTATGGTCAACTACTTTAAACAATTCTCCTTAGTCTTTGATATTTCCTTTGACAACGACTATCACCTGCTACCTTGCCAGGAAAACAAGGAGTGCACAGCTGACTAGTGGTGGGAAACATTAGGCCATTAAAACACTTCCCGGGGAAGTATGTTTCTACATGGAAACAGTGTTACAAAGAGACCTATTCTTTTTGAGATGCACACATGCATGACTCCCATTCACTGGAGCTACGTGAGTGAATCCAAACTAAAATAGGCTTGAAAGTGTCTACATTTACCAAACATTGATCCCACACAGAAAACACCTTTTAAGAATGACATATCCTTTGACCTTCTGTATTTTACTTTTGCTCTTCAAAAACAAAAGACTTTGCAATGACCACATTCCCTACATTAAAAAACAAAACTGGTACTATAATCACGAAAAAAATCCATAAAATAAAAATTATCTACCTAATAGGCAGTAAGAACAGAAGGTTTTTTCCACATTTCTTATCCAGTTGGAGCTTTATCAGAGCTCTTTTATTTGTACCAACTTCAAGTATCTCTTCTGTCACCTTTAAAATGCAGATAATCTAACTCAGAGGTGTGCTCTTCTCAGAAGAGACCTCACAATGCTCAATCAAGTTTTACAAAATACATAGCCCTGTGCCGGGTGGGCACAAACCTGCGGAGCACCAAGGAAGAGCTACAGGAAGAGGACTTCTCGCAGTCTCCCACAGAGCTCCAGCCTCCACTGCCCTTTGGGAAGGGTGCTTCCCAGCTCCAGCCCGCCTGCCGCCCCGTGAGCTAATGAAAAGAGCGTGAGGAGGATCTGCAGGCGCTTCACTTTCCTCCCCCTCTCAATCCACAAAGGGCGAGTCACAGTCTGACCCTAACTTAACACTCAGGCTGTAAACTTACTTAACACTTGTAGAAGAATTTATTTTTCTCAAACATACTGATGGCAGCATATGGCCCATCGACAGGTTTATTATTATAAGACACTTTTTCCACCAGGTTATAGTCTTTTTTATAAACATATGTTTCAGCACATAATAAAACCCCTAAGAACTGTTTCTGAAATGTGCAGGCACAGAAACTACTTTTCAAGGTTTGTCAAGACAATGAAAGAAACAATGTTATAGAGACTTCCATTTTTCTAAAGGTCTTTCTCTAAATGTCTTTTAAATCCAAGGGTACTTGAGAGTTATGCATGTTTAAAAAAACAAAAGAAAGAAAAAGAAAAAGAAAAATGAGTTGTCTTTGTTAATGCCACATTCTTCTCTATTTTGTCAAAGAAATTATTTTTATACTTAGTAAAACTCTTCCCACTAAATAGACCTTTTAACTATGCTTTAAATCAGGACGTGGTTTATGGGTGAATGGTAAGATTCTGAAAATTAGGCAGCATATTGTAAAGAAAATGTCAACATCACACTGCTACAGTCACGCGAACTCATCGGTGCAAAGCCACCCTTGATACTCTGTGCCCTTCAGCTGTGCTCATAAAGACCTGCATGTGGAGTCAAGGTGGTTGGATCACCAACTTCCATCCATCTGCAAGACTGTATCCAAGCTAAATGTCTAAAAACAAGTCACTGCTTGATTTTCCTATAGACCACATTTTTGTTCTTAAGAAATAAGGCTTCTTGTCTATGCAGCTATAATGCAATTTCTGTGCTAGCACCACAACCTTTAGGGGGAAAAAAAAGTCACATAGTGTACACTGCTTTATTCAAAAAAATCCTACACTCCTCTTATTCTGAATGCTTTCTCCCTAACATATCACGATATATTTAGCCCAAGTAGGCTTGGTTTTAAAAGCAGCTTCCTTCATACATCAAAATACAACCCAACCCAGGTATGTTTGCTAGCAGCTTTGTTTCCTACCACCCAAGTTCGGAGTCTCCTGTTGAAAGGAGCCCGCAGCTGGAACACAAACTAGGACTCACTGGGGTCTAGACCCTGAGCCCACTTAAAGGCGATACAAAACCTTTCACTAGTTTTATGGGACTGGATATTAGACCTGTGGTTCACTGACGACACCAGAGGCCTTACAGACTGTATGATATGATATATTAAATACTCCTTAGCACTAGAAAAGAATTTTGCAATTGCTTTGGATGTTTCATTGGTATTTAGAGTCTTTTGGGAAAGAAAGAGCACTTCTTTTCTATGTGTTTGTCCCCTTCCCCTGATGATACTCCCTACAAAAGGCAGATGTTTAAAGACACTGGAAAAAATAACCATACACAAGCAGATTTGAAGCTTAAAGAAAAAAATCTCTAATTTTATCATAGGCATACTGTTATAATGGGCATGCATGAGCTTGCATTCAAAGAAACCTCGTTTGTTAAAATTAATCACTGACTTCTCAGCCAATTTGTCAGTTAGCTACTACCACGTCTGGACATGATTAGTTAGCTTCAGTGGGAGATACACAGTGCCCTCTATAACGCTTCCACAGGATGAAATCCTAAACCCAGTGAAGCCTTTGAACATTTTGCAAGCAACTTACTCACACGGAGCCAGGACCTCATGGATGCTGCTGCAGGTTAAGCCTTTTCCTGCTTTTACAGGTTAAGCCTTTCTAGGAGAGAAAGGCCAACAGCTTCGACAATAAACACGCTCTTTCTCAACCAGCAGACAGAGCAATCACGGGTCCCTGGGCTGTGTTTGAAAACACTTAACTGGCGGGATCGGTTTGAGGCGAAGATGAGGCATGATGTATGAGGCTTCTGACAAGGGGGCTGGCTCTGCTCGTCTAATTGCGGTTGCTGCTCCTGTGATGTGGAAACCTGTCTATTAGAAACCACATTTCACAGGTGACTGAACAGCCATCAGATGGTAACAGCTTTCATTTGTTACTGACCTCCCTTCCCTGACGCAGCACAAGGGTGAATGGCCCGACATTGCATTGTCAGTCCAGAGCCAAACCCCTCCTGCTTTGTATAGTGAATTATAAAATACCTACGTTTTTCAGATTGTGTTGAAACAGCACTCTTAACTAGCATTTTCTCATTTAAGCATCAGTCTCATAAGAGAATGGCAAATACTTCACTACTCAACTATGCAAAGTTTGAAGGCATTTTGGACTATGATTGTAGAGAGCATCACTACATTTTTATACACAGAAGGTATTTACTCAGAACATCATGGGCAGATGCGACTTGGTATTTCACAGAGACAGGATCAGAGCCTTTGTTGAGAAACTGGTATGACAGTGACTAGACCAAAAGTAGTCCTTATAGTGATGGACTGAACGACAATTCCGCTACCAAAATTAAATACAAACTCAGCACAGTTACTTTAAACTGAGGACCCTCTAAAAGAGACCTCATCAAATTTTACACCCTCCAGACCACTGGCTTCATCAATGACATAACGGATTCAGAAAGTGACAGAACAAATCTCCCCATCTTGCTAAGCCCTCTCTAGTTGGCCACAAATCTTCCAGCCAGACAAATACGTATCACATGTGAAGAAGAAACTTTTCGAAGTTAACAGCCATTTGGTCGTTACAAAGATTTTGTGTTCATACCTCAGATCATTCGCAGTCATTTCACAACCCCAGCTATGGAACACCCTACTCTCAGCATTCCTACAATTTAATACAATAAACAGTGGACTGTACAAAACCTGCAGTGAGTCCTACTCTGATGACAACTGCAATGAATAACATTTAATTTACATTTAGATTTCTTAAGCACAACCTTCCAGAATGCACAGTGCACTAACACACACACACAACCAGCTGTACGGCTGCATCTCCAATGAAACATCACCGCAAGCCAGGCCACTACACCTCACAGCTAAGCTCTGTTCCACTTCCCCAGCTCCTCCAAACCTCTGGCCATCTTCAGCAGCATGGAAGAACTGGCCTCTCAAAAGTGACTGGTGTCAGAGGGCTTTGAAGGTCTGTAGACCAAGAAGGTCTGCCAGAGCATCTGTCAGGTGCAAGCTCCCAAGGTCAAGGACCCTCATCAAGAACATTGGCAACAGCTCCCTGATATTTAAGTCTTCAAGCGTTTATCCTTCTGGAAAGAGACAATCTCTGAAAAACACATACGGCAAACAGAATGATTTTGGCACGCTTTGCCCTCAAGGCCAACTATTGAAGAACTGTTTCTAGTGTATGTAAAATTTTCAGACCAGATAAAAAGGAATCTGAATTTCGTTACAAGATTGTTTTTTTTTAGAAGTGTTACAGATCAAGAAAATCAGTTTTCTATGGTTGCACCTTAGAAAAGACTGGGTCTAAAATACAAAATGTTCACAAACCCAATAACAAATACCAGGGTTTTTACATTATTCTCAGGTATAATATGGGAGGTGTATTCAGCTTTGCACATGATCTTGCATTCTAAATATGTCACCATGAGTTCTACTGGAGGAAGACGGCATTTGTTGTGAAATTAATATATGTAATTAAGCACATGAAGAAGGGTTTGCTGAATCCAAACCCTATATTGTAAATCCTTCGTGGTGCAGATTTCATCCCATGGCACTCCTTTTATACTTTTAACATCATTTTCAATACATACAATGTCACTGGAAGAAACACTCTTAACTTCAGTAACCATTTAAAAACTTAGAGAAAAAAAAAATTATTACAACTTTCCCATTTATGTCATGGATTGATTGATACCTAAATATGAATTAGAGAATTTTAAGGAAGTGCAAAACACATTAACATATGAATGGCATGCAGAACAATTGCTCTGAATTACTACCAGCAAAATAAAAATGCAACTGCTTTTAGTTATGGAAATTGAAAACGTAGTGTCAGGACTGCAAGTGAGAACCTAAGAAGTGCAAAGTTCAGGGAAAAGCCATGTTTGCAGCAGCTCCAAAAATAACCAGTCAGATAAAAGTCTGAAAGCAATTATTTGGGGTGAATATTGTACACAGACCACTGCACTAAGCTTCTATAATTAAACAAGGCAAAAGTTCAGATGGCGCCTAATAAGCCATTTACTACATTAATTATATTCAAGTGTGGCAGTCTAATGCTTGGTAATAACTAACAACAAGGGAAATAATTTAAAGAAAGTATCTGATGTTGTAAATTTCTCTCTTTTTCATTCATCAGTACCAATGTTGCCAGCCAGCCTTTCTAACACACTTCAAACACATGAAAGGGACACTGCTTAGTGTCAGGAAGAGCTATTTAAGGGTTGTAAACCTTTAGGCTGAGAAAGCCAACAGCCTTACTCGACAAAAATGATCTCTTCGCTACAGAAGTAGCAGCAAAGTCAGATTTTCCATTCCTTGAAGCAAGTTCCTATGTCTTTGTTCCAGAGTTACAATGCCACAGGGCCAACTAATTTTTTTTTGTAGCAACAACAGCATCATAGCAGACCTTTGCAGATCAACAGATTTCCCATTGACCCTATTCCCTGGATTTGCCTTCACACTGATCACACAGCCTTTGTACACATCTGTGATTTTAATAGTATTTTCAGCAATTTCTTAACAAGATAATTAATATTAGAGAGGTATTTAATGTATTTTGGCTTATTTTAATGTCATTAGTAGCTAAATACATGGAAAATGAGCCTATACCATATGCCCAAGTACTTCTTTGTAGACCGCTAGCCAATTCCTTAGCAAATACAATGAAGTTTCCAAATCACAATCTGAAAATTATTGCAGAGAGATTTGCATACTATTTCTGATGGGGCAGTAACATTCCAACAACTCATGTAAAATCCAGCAAGCCCCAATAGTATATGCAGTAAGCAGCACACAGAGCATCAATTCACAATGCAATTGTTAGGATGCTATCACCAGGATGCTGTTCTATCTTATCGAACTAATCTGCAGTAGACAAAAAATCAAATTCTGTAGTATTACAGTTATTTTTTCATTTTGCTTTCTTGATTTTAAATCAGGAAACAAAATCACCAGATTTTACTTATGCACAACTCTACGTTTAACCTAAGAGGGCATATAACAGTCATTTTGCAGATTTCAAAGAACAAGAGGTAAGATGAACACACAACTTCATCCATGACATCTTTCCACTAGGACATTTACATATGCAACCCTAGCATCTCTTTAACCTCCCTTTAAAAAGTTTTTGTAACACTTTCCCTATTGTTTGGCCTTTCTTTTCATTTCCTTGGTAGAAAACACATAACAAGCACAGATATAGAACTCTGTAACCTTGCAACAAACCTCTAACATTTTGTACACATCCTCCAACTCTGAATGCACCGTGTGGACAATGCTGGGAAATCCTGTCCTCTGCCCAGATGAAGTGTAGAACAGAAAAGAGTTCTCTGACTACCACACTAGGAGTTTTAGACGTCCTAAACTCAATCAGAGAAGACTTCTGCCTACAAATAGTTTGAAGTCTTCACTTACAAGATCTCAAATCCAGCACTTCCACAGCAAAAGGCAAGACGAGCCCTGCCTCCTACAGCAGAGGTGTCCACAAAGTTGTCAGCTGCAGAAATCAGTGCTGAGTGTCCTTGGGTTTGTATACACAGATAGGACCTCACCTCCAGACCCTTTATCACAGCTTCTTATTCAGCAAATATAGCACATCTTTTCCCAATAGTGCAGCAGTTGGTCTTAGCAAGACACACACGAACCCAGTAGGTATCCAGGGCAGGACTTCCAGTCAAACAGTATTTTAATCAGAAACTGCCCATTAAAGAATAATACCTCTAAACTATACTTCAGATTTACAAAAATAATAAAACCCCCTTAAAAAAAAAAAAAAACAAAAAAACCAAAAAGCTGCAAGAGCTCCATCTTTAAATGGAAAAAATGTAGTAATTCTTTCCCCATATCCAACAGCCCCACACTATCAAAACCAGCTGAATTATTTTCACTTAAGTTTTCCAAACAAAAAAAAGATACATACATACATATATATGTATTAAAATTACCTGGATGCAGACACCACGCCTGGAAAGTTTCATTGCAAAAGGGTTAAAGTTCAGAAAGTTTGCAAGACTGAAAAAGGAAAATCAGATTAAAATATGTGCAAAAACCTAAACCTTGAGGTTTGCTGCTGCCTCCTGCCTTTCTCTTAACATTTCCCTCCACATCTGAAACGAGATGACTAAATGTTCCTCCAAGTTATCAACTAAATTACTTGAATGAGTAACCCAATCGATTTTTTTTCTAGTACCAAATGAAACACGTTGCCATAACAAAATAAACTAGAAATGGTAGTTGAATATTAGAGACTGTAACATTCCCTATAAATGATAAAAAAACAGTGATCTACACCGTTTAGTAGAGGTGAATTCGCCGAGACTTTCTTTTTTCCTTTGAGAATATCGATTTTTATACGCTACCACAGCTGCCTAACTATTGATAAGACCGATCTGCAAAAGCAAATACAGAACTAAAAGAACAGCCTTGAAAAGCAACCACAAAAAAAGGGTCTCATTTAAATTCCTGGAAAGCACTGCTTCTGTAAACGTATCTATTCAAGCTCTCTTGAGCAGGCGAGCCCTCCTAAAACACACCCTGCACACTCCCCGCCCGAAAACTGTTAAGCCAAGAAGCCACTAAGCCATGCCACTGAGAACCCATATGGCTTCACCTACAGGGTTTTCCTTCCAGCAAACGCTGCACAGTAGAAATCCTCCCCTTCACCATCACCACCCACCGCCGAGGAAAAAAAACCCAGCAAGAATAACAAAAAAGAGAAGCGCTCTCCGCCCGGGGTCGCCCCTACGTACCGCCGGGCGCTCAGGGCTCTCTGGGGGCCCTGCCCCCCGAGGTGCAGCAGCCGGGGCGGCGCGGGCGCTCCGCCTCGCCGCGTCCCACGCGGTGCCTCTCCCCCCGCATGGTGCTGGCCGCCGCACGCACAAAGCGCAGGGCAGCGGCCGGGGGCGGGCGGCACCCCGGCTCGGCCGGATCGCGGCGGCACGGGCGGCTCGGCTCGGCACGGCACGGCTCGGCTCGGCACGGCACGGCACGGCACGGCACGGCACGGCACGGCACGGCACGGCTCGGCTCCGCTCGGCACGGCTCGGCTCCGCTCGGCTCGGCTCGGCACGGCACCGCCCCCGGCCCCGGGAGCCGCCGCC
>VWZT01012671.1:299198-371844 GCA_013397055.1 Pachycephala philippinensis | reverse complement strand
GGAAGGGTGGGAGGGGCGGGGGGCCGACAGCCTTCTCGCCTTGTCTGTGTGCCCCCGGCCTGCCGAGCGCGGAGAGCGCCGGAGCGTTCCGGCACCGGGACGCCGCGGGGCCGGCCAGGGACCCGGGGTCTCTCTGACCGGTCCGGCGAGTTGAAGGCATGGTCCTTTCCTCAGCCCTTCCCCATGAGCCGGCGCGGTGGGACTCCCGCACTCACGCGGTGTGGAAGCGCCGCAGCCGGCTTTGGCTCTTTAAGATTAGGCTCCGTTAATTAAAGAAATATTTTAAGCTTAAAGGTCTCCTGAGAAGAAACACATTAACTCGCTAATAAAGCGGGTAGAGAAACAATGCGATCCAGGGCTGTTGGATCAGCGATCACAAAGGAAAGGAGAGATCAGAGAGATGCTACCGGCGTGCAGTAAATGCGCCCTCCCGCCGCCGGACCCAACGGCACTGATCGCTCCGGTGGAACTTCCAGTGTCTGTCCAGCGGCACAGGAAAAGGGAAACGTTTTCGGTTCAGTCGCTGCTGTGCTTTCTCAGAGTGCTGAACGGCTAGAAATACCTTAAAGCATATTTTACTACTGGTTCAAATTTAATAGTAGTTTACTTTGCAAATAGTCTAAGTAAGTAATCACTTACGAGTAATTAGGATAATGATAGATAACCTTTTTTTTGTGCTGAATCTATGATCCAAGGTAAGCATCTGTGTAAATGCATCTGAGACTGTAGCTTCTTTGTGCCCATATTTGTAAGGTGTAAGCTGATCGGAGCAGCGTGCCTGCAAAAGGCACGCCTTCTAAGCTGCGAAACAAGTGTTGAAATAAAAGCCATTAGAACTAAAGGAAAAAAGGTGCCATTTCCTAAATTGAGAGGTAGCATCACAAGGATGTGAGAGACAAACCACAATCAACAATCGGTTAACAGTTTAAAAACTGTGATTGAAGTGGTAACACTCAATGCTAAAAGCAAATAATGCTTCTAAATTCTAGATAAGTTCATCCACTTACTTATTCCATTTCGAGGAATTTCATGGATTGCAAAGCAATTAATGAATAAAAAGAACACATTTTTCCCCCCGTCTAGGGCATTCTGAAAACAAATTTCAAACATAATTTCCTCAAAGAATACAAAAATCCTTGTTTATCAGTGTGATAGGAGAGGTTGTCTTACATATGTAAAGAAAACAAAAATTCTGTTGAGGGGCACTGTGGTGTAGACATATCCACAAACTGGGTTTTTTTTGGGAACACTGCTGCTTGAGGAATCGTCCTGTATAGCATTAATTCAATAATCTAAATTTATAAAGATAGTTAGCAATTAAGGGATGGATATTTTCCCAGTATTTTTTTTTTTGCCCAGACTTGCTGCATTTGTCTATAAAATTATATTATATTTTATGCTGGCTCACAGAATAAACTATAAGCACGTGTTTCAAGAAACAAAGTGAAAGGTGGATACTGCTTACTCAAATTTTAAAAATTATATAATTAAAGTAGGAATCTAAATCTGTACAACTCTACAGACATATCCATCTGTTACTATTTTAAAATGCAGTGTTCTTTAGTACTCTCATTTTAATACACCAGTGAAATAGAACTTCAATTTGGAATAGAATGTAAATGAATAGCATAAATTAGGTGAGTATTTCAGGGAAGCCAGTAATGCTAAGATGTTCTACGTGGGAATCTGAGATAGTTTAAACACAGTATCAGGAATGCTTGTTGCCTGAAGACTCCCCTTTTTTTCAGCAAAGTACTTACGGGATGGGCAGTTGGATTGGTGACAAATAACGCTGGATGAGCATAATTTTTATTGACTGCAGTGGGAGTCTCCCCTATGCATCTAAATGTAAAATTTATCTGCAGAAGGCAGGAGGAGATATTCTGCAATCCAATAAGGTTTGTTTCAGCCTTTGACATTCTGCTTTTGGCTTAGACTCTGAATTCCAAAATGGAAGAACTCTGCATCCTGTGTATTTCCGATCATTGGCCTGATTCTGCCTTCAATTTCAGCAGAGTAATCAAGAACAGCTTCTCTGGAAGCCAGAAGGTGAATTGGGATAAGGTCTGTGAGATCAACATCAGGCCCCCGTGATGTGAGAGCTGCCTGGGGAAGGATTTGAGATCAGAGGACAAAGTAATAGCTGGCAAGTCCAGAACAGTAAAGAATTTACTTTCACATGTTTGCAGTTTGAAGAATTTGTCTTTTATACAAATTGATAGCAATAGGGTAAAGTTACACACAGTTGCTGTTGCTTTGTTATTGAGTTTGACGACTGGTATAGATGCATCTATCACTTTGGTTTGTTACTGTGTTGGAGCAGTGCATATAAATAAAGGGGATAAATAACCTAATTTACTATGAGCAAGAGTCACAGTATATTAAAAACAGTGACACAGAGAAAGCTTTCGCCTCTCCTGGAAAAAGTTTTATAACAGATCTTTGTAGTCATCATTTAAACTGGCAGGTACAGTACACAAAGATCCTTAAAACCCAGGCACAAGCTTATTTAACCTTTTCAAAATATATTCTTGGCTAATATGGCTTCACTGATGGAAAAGGGAATTTTTCTATTGACTCTACCATAACTCTGTTTCATCCAAGTAATTACAATTTTATTTCAGAACTATTTTGGTTTTGAGCAAATAACTGCTATTAGTGTTACACGAATCAGTAAGCTCTGGGTGTCCACAGATTGTGCATCTTCCACTTCTCATGGTTCCCTGAGGTATTTTTCTGTTATTACTCCCAAAGGGGACATGGTAGGTGGGTTTCCACTGTCCTTCTGCAAACCCTGAAACAGCTTGGGAAAGTGTGCTTTCCCTCCTTGGGGCAGGGAAGGAAGCAACATGCTTCAGACTGGTCCCTTTAGCACCTCATGAGGTGGTGAATCTCCTAGCTCTCCAGCAGTGCTGCCTCTGGGTAGGGCTCTTTCGGCCTGGCGTTCCTGTCCTGCTGCAGGGATAGGAGGGACCTGCAGTTATCACATGCCATGATTTTTGTTAGTGCAGACCTGCATTTTGTTTCTAGTCATCAAGCAGATTTTTAATAAGCTGGAGATACTGTTGTTGGCTTCTGCACACATCAGATGCCTTTCAGTGTTGCAGTTGTTCAGTTGCCGATGTGGATTTAGGATTGGAGCCTACAGACCTCAATTAACAGCTCTCCCTTAGGAGAGAGAGTGGCCTGGTTTCTTTTTCTCATATCATCTCATGGCAGATGATTGGCAGAATTGCCTCCTCTCCAGAGCAAGCTGTTTCTCTGCCCTTCAGAAACATCGTGACAAAATCCTCCCTGACTCAGTGGCGAGGTGGTTTAGTTTCAGATGTGTATGTACATTTGGCTGCGCTCACAAGGCTTGTTACATCCTTGCTGATGGATACTAGTGTGTGTGCACAAAGTTTGTCCAAGGACTCTGTTTGCTTGCAGGGAACTGACAGGGGAAAAAAGAAGGGAAGAGTGTTTGCCAGCATGGCATGGATCATGTCAGGAAGAATTCTGTGTGTATCCTGTTGCACGTGTGTCTGAAGAGCCAGCCAAGTTGCTAGCTAATGTTCTTTGTGTCTTGGCAAAGTGCAGTAGGAAACAGAACGGAGTATGAATCTGAACCCAGGGTCTGCCACCAAGTGTGAT
Source organism: Pachycephala philippinensis (assembly GCA_013397055.1). Lineage (NCBI taxonomy): Eukaryota > Metazoa > Chordata > Aves > Passeriformes > Pachycephala > Pachycephala philippinensis. Next base: position 368,211 of record VWZT01012671.1, on the reverse strand, counting down.
CTACACTATCTCTGAAGCAGCCCTGGGACTCAAAGCTATAATGGACAAAATTTCTTTCTAGTTTTCTCTGGTCTTGAAGGGAAGTGCTAACTTACTGCTGACCTGACCTTTATTAATAAGTAATTCTTATCCTTCACTGCTGGCTCAGATGTGGAAGCCAATAAGCAGAGTCAGAACCTATTCTTTGCTTTCCTCTCCCTCATATTTGCCTTAGGAAGGAAACATGGACTTCCAAGTCTACAGCATGAACTTTTAACAACACCAGGGTCACCTGTCCATTTACTCCCTTGTACCTGCAAGTCACCTCTCTGACTTCTCCTCATCAAGAATTCAGTTTCATAAGAAACAGTAAAGAGATGAAATGAAAAGACAAAGGTACCAGAGCTACCTTCAGCTTGGGTTTTTTTGCCAGTTGTCACATTATTGCAGCAGTCATCCCCAAGCTGTGAAAGAGGGTGGACTTCAGCTGCATTTGTAAAACAAGTGAGTAACAGGGTCGGTACTTCAATGTGAGCAGGGCTGGGAGCTCCCTGCTGTTCCCTCTGGTGCTCTGTCCCACTGACCTCAGCAGTCATCCTCCAGCCTGTGTTCTCATGGCACTGCACAAGCATTATAGGCAGAGTCAGGTAGTTAAAGTCACAAATGTCATAAATCTCAATTCTTCATGTTAACAAGATCACAAATCCTACACAAGTAAAACACTAGCAGCACCCTAAAGACATGGGCAGTAAAATGCTCCTAAAAGCTGGCTGGTTTGATGAACTTGAACAATGTTCTCAACTTCTTTTCTGCTTAAGCACTGGAACTTTCTGTCCATTTTCCCCTCTGTTATTTATTACTACTAGCAGCACTCGTTGGGTACTATGTGCCTTGACTCCTTGTCAACTTCTAATGGAACTTGAAGATGCTAAAGTAATCTGTAGTGCTTGGGGAATTCTTATTAATAATCAGTCAGTGCCAAACTTCACTGGAATTCAAACCCTGAATATTCTGTATAGGTAAATAAATATCTAGAGATAGATGAGTTTTGGAGCAAATTTTATACACAAAATCACATTGAATTAATCTCTGCCTGCACTCTGTGTGGTTGTGATATATGGAGGCATTGCTGATGAGCTGCAGTGAGCTGGCTCTTTGGGTGAAAAGGTGATAACTGAAATAAACATGGGTTTACGTAGCAGGTTTTTGAAGAAAAAAAGATGTGCTTCATCTGCTGAATCATCAAGATGGGAGAATGGAGAAAAAAAATGGGTTGGGAATGTATAGAAGAATACTTCCTTCCAAAGAAGAAATAGTATTTGCCTGGATGGTGTTATCAGTAAGGAGACAAATACATATTCACTCCCCGAAACCTTTGCAGGCAAAGAGGCTGTTCTGCCCAGGGCAGCACACACTGGCTCGGAGGCATCCCAGCCTGTGCAGAGCGAGGCCAGGGCAGCATGCAAGGCCAGGAGTAATCCCTTCAGTCCAGGCAGCGTGTGGCAACACAGCAAAGTGTGCACCTGCATGGAGGAGAAGGCCTCTCCTGTTTTGCCATCTCATCCCCTTCTCTGAACTCCTGCTGACCACTGTGGAGGTCTGATTTGGGGCATTTGCACCTGAAGGGATCTAGATCCTTCCGTCTATCCTGATGACCATGACCAGCCTTCATCTCCTTAAATTAAGCGTTTATCAGATATAACCAAAAAGTCAAAAAAGAGTACCCTGATACCACTTGATCAGAAAGCACTCAAGAATTCATCTTTAGTGTCTGCTGCCACTGCAAGTGTCCCTCCTAGTGTTGTCTGGCCAACAGCATTTGCAGTTCCAGGGCCATGTGCAGTGTTCCTGTGGGTGGGATTCAAAACCTCAAGTGGGATTACAGCTTTGCAGAAGTCCCATGTTCTGGTTTTGCCTGGTTAGGAACTGCCAACGAAAGTTAGCTTTCTTACAGGAATGACTTTCTGCTTTGAAAATGGGTCATCATTTTCTTCTTGATTTAAAATGCAAGGGAGCTTTCCCAGGAGTAACTTGGTTGCTGGTTATTCATTGCTCCAGAGCTGGTTATTGCTAGTACACTGTTTCATGTAACTTTGCATCTGGCCTGGGAAATGCTGCCTTGCTTTCTGCTGTACACAGCCTAAAAAAAACCCCCTGGCATAATCTCTGCTCCAGGGGAGTGCAGATAGATCAGTAGCAAAGCTGCTCTCATCGTGCATACTTTCCAAATGCTTTAAGACAAGTAAAGAAATATGAACGGTGCTGTGGTTTAATGGTGGTTTGCATACATACAAGCTATGTATCATACTTTAAATATGCAGATACATTTTTTAAGGCAGTTAAAACCACAATTAAAGTATGGGGAGGTTATGACAATTAGTGTCAGAAAGTGAGTCAGCAATTTTTACCCACCACTGTTAATAGGCAGAGTTGGCAAAACCTGTTCCTACCTTGCTTTGGTATTTTCAGTTCACAACTTTACAGTGCAAACATTACCTGGTTTGTTTAAATAATAAAGGCAGGAGCTCTGACATCAATATGGGAAAACAACTCTCAGGCTGATTGATTTTGTGTTCCCCACCTTTTCGGAGACACCAAATATACTGTAGAATTTTATCCTACTTTACAGGGCTCTTGAATGTGTTGCAGTTACTTTTGCAAGGATGTTAAATATGTTGCTGAAATTGGTTAAATAGAAGCTATTGTATGAAACATGAGAAAGCAAATAGAGGCATATGAGAAAAGCTGTGTTTTGAAATGGTGTCACTTTTCTGCAAGGAATAGGCATTGAAAAGACAACTTTAATTAAAGTCTTTATTTTCCTGCATATTTCAAAGTTTAAAGATAGTAAACAGTAAACACTGTTTCCCATTTGGTGATAAAATTTAGTCTTTCCCTGAAAAAAGTATTACAGCCATTTTGTGCAGGGAACCTTCTCCTCCTGTAGATAGCACTGGGTATAAACAGGAGGAGGATTGTCCTGTTGTCAGAAGCTAGGTGGCATTTGGGCACCTGTCACCATGGCTGTAAGATCATGTCCCTTTTTCTGATTCTCTTGCCCATCTGATATTGCCTCAGTCCCTGTCTCACCCATGTCTTTCTGCACAGAAGTGAACTTTACTGTTTCTGTTTTCTATGCTCTTGCTGAAGGAAATGGAAGCCTTTCTCTCTCTCTCGATCCTCCCCTCCAAACCTGCCCCTTTTATGTTCCAGAATTTTCTGCAGCTTTCTTGCTGTTCTGGTACCCTTCTCAAATTTGCAGTTTGCTCCAAGACAGAAATATCTCTGTTTATAGCAAGAAGTGGGTCAAGTTGCTAAAATCTTACTGAAAAAGTTGGAGGTCAATGCTTGAGAAGCATTGTTTTATTTTTCCTGTTGTTTATAAGGAAATGGCTCAGATAGAGGCACTTATGGTTCCAATGTATGGGCCCTCTTCCATCTCCCAAACATTTATTTTAGTCACATGGAAAAGGTGGCAGAAAGTTGGGAAAGGAAAATGAATGTTAGCTTTTTCCGGAAAATAAAAGTCTGGTTTGAAGAAAGTAAAGGGAAAATGTCAAGACTTTGTTCTTAATTGAAGTGAAATAGAAGCTTTTTGAACAGGTTCAAGGCAAAACATGCTTCCAGAAGAGCCAGTTATCACTGTACTTCTCTGAGCTGGGGAGGATTTCAGGTGTATATTCTTACTCTTCCTCAAGGAGCAGACACTTGAAACCCATATCCCTTCAACTTGGACAGCTTGTGGCTTCTGGCTTGCCCCTAGTAAAAGCTTCTCTTTCCCTCTGGATTTTGAACAAGAATCTTGAACTGCAAATGGAAATTTCATTGAAACTGATGTGTTTCTATTTTCATTAAATTGCAATTTTCTGGCAAAAATAACAGTTTGGAAAATTCTGGCAACATCAACTGACAGAGCACATATAGCTCTGAAAACAGAGGGGATGCTTAAGACAGTTATTTAGGTCCAAACTCTGTTCTTGGCTTCAGAGGCAAAATATGGGTGCTGCGAAGGGCACACACCCTTTGGTTTGCCAGGGAAGTAAAGCATTTCTCCGAACAAGTGAATTGAATATTGTTTGCCTTTTAGTGCAGAGATGATTACACAACTCTGTTTATTCTCTGGGTTTCTTTCAGCTCATCCATCATTCACAGCTCAGATTTCTACAGTGATTTCACCAAGCTGGATTGCTGTACGATGCAAAATGGAAGTCGAGTTAATTTCGCGCTCTACCCACCTCAGTCTGATTAACTCAAATTAAATTTTGTGCTAATAAGTCTGAGTGTGGGACCATAATTGGAAAGCCTTGAGTTCCTCTGACTGCAGGGAAAGTGCTGTTTTCCCCTGCATCATGAAAACACTTGAATTATAACATCTGGGAAATTTGCAACAAACAATGGTATCAATTTGAGGCCTCCATACAAAGTTTTTTCTGTTTCTCATCAGGGACCATGAATACATATCTGTATCAGATTGCAGCTCTTGGAACATTTGGCCCATCTGCCCACCAGAGGAAAACTAAAGAAGCAGGGACACTCCTTCCAATAAGAGGAAACCGTGGAACATCTGTGTTTCTCCATTATGTGGAAATCCTCTTGGGCTAATAAGTGGCTGCTATATCTTAAATAACTGGACAATTACTTAAATCTGTTACCAAAGTCTGAACAGGTCAAGTCAGTGGGAAGTCTAGCTAAGGTTGCAATTGTTCACTAGCAATTTGGAGAAAAAGGAAAAAAACCACAGAAATGAGAGCTAAAAGACTGGAAGGAAGGGAAGGGAAGGGAAGGGAAGGGAAGGCAAGGGAAGGNNAAAAAGAAGGAAAAGAACGGGAGGAAAGGGAAGGGAAGGGAAGGGAAAGATAAAGAAAACTTCAGCAGGGTAAGGAAAGAGTATGGTGAATGTGAGTTTGAGTTTATAGTCCTATTCCATTTAGATTGATATCCTCCTTGTATTTACTAAGACAAAGAGCTACTGTCTTTCTTAACTCCAGAAAGACCTCTTGCTCCAATTATCACCTGCTCCCAGAAGAAGAAAATCATAAACCCAAAGTAAAACTACAGCGGGTGGAGTTTGGGAAAAGGTAACTCTGTGTTCTGAGAAATCCTGGTATCCATGAAGAAGACCAAGGAAATATGCCCAAGTACCTGGTGCCAGAGATGATGGAAGAGCACACTGAGATTTCAATAATGTAGAAGCATGTAAATCCAGTTGGATTACAAACAGAGAAGCCTAGTGAATGTCAAACAGTATGGAAGTTGTAAATATACCTGCATTATAATGGAACATCTACACCTCCTGACCGGAATTCATGGGGATGTATATCATCCATGGGTTGTCTCCCATAGCAGCAGGAACATCATGATTGCACAGCAAGTTTATTAAGTATGAAGCAAGCCAGCAAACCCTTTAAAAAGCAAAGTCTCTTACAACATACCCTCCTAATGAAGAGTTTGAGAGTCAGAAATGTCAGCACTCACCAGAGAGCTGCTCAGCAGATGCTTTGAAGTCAAGCCCTGCTCTCTAACCTTGGGATCAATGAGAATTTGCTAGTATTTTCCATAGAGGTAGGATCAAATGCAGAGGCATGATGGAACACCTAACTGTAAGAACTGTGGCACCACTTCTGTGTCTCTATCGGATATCAATTTAGTTTTAGCAATACAGAATGGGCCTCTCCTATTTGTCCTCTGTCTCTCCGACAAATAACATTATAAACAAAGCATTCGCAAAGCAGAAAGAACAGATTGTACATGGCTCTAACAACATGTTTTTGGTCTGACTGCCCCATAATATAGGAAAATCAGAGTACAAAATAACTGCAAATAAGACAAGCTAGCCTACTTGTACGTCATTTCTATTGCAAAATGAAGCAATGGGATCTGGGCTTGTGTAGCAAATAGCTCTAAATTTCTTCCCTCCCTGCTGCCACGGGAGTTTAATTTAGCCAGGGATTATTGTCTGTATGTGACATCATCTTGAAACAACAGCTTTAAATGTGGAGACAGGTAATATTATCCATTAATTATATTCCACATCTGTAAAGCATATACAGTGCACTGTGGATAAATAGCACAACCTTTGGCAGGAATTTCCTGAATATCTGTAGCCAGATTTCTCATTTACAGTTTTCTCATGGTTTTGTACAGTGGGAGCAGACTGGTCTCTAGCAGTGGATGGGGAAGGATAGGATTTTAATGAGGTATGAACATGAAAAAAATGAAGGGGGCTTCATCTCCCAGTACTGTGCATTGCCACCTGCCTTAGTGGAAGTCAGATGTAAAACCTGGTGGTTGAACACATAACATACACCCAGTGGGCCAACGCTCATGATGGCATCTTTTTTTTTCTTTTTTTTTTTTTTTTTACACTAGGTATGGGGAGTATTTTTATTTTAGCAAACAAAAAACATGAACTGAGGTCCCAAGGATGGAGTTGCTATACCAGTAGTTGTGGATTGACATGTATATGGTTGGTTGTGGTTTGGTTTGTGTGCCTGCTGAGCCCTCGCTTTAAGTCTTATGTTTGGCTGCAGTAGGAAAAAGGTGCAGAGAAATCTCTTCAAGAGCTAAAGATCTTACCTGAACCATGAGACACCCTTTAAGCACAGAGATTTCCTTCTGACACACAGGAGAAAATAGGACAGCAAGCACGGTGCGATGTTCTCCTATTGATCTTAGTAGTTGCTGTTATTCAGCAGGCTGCTACAAGCTGGTGGTGCTGTCTCAGAGCCTGCCAACCCGTGCCAAATGTGGGCTCTCTCCCACATCCAGACTGGCTAGAGAGAAGGCTCCAAGTCACGCTGCTCTGCTCTTTTCCAAGTGCTCCCACTCTCTTACTCCTCATGCTCTTCGTGCCAGAGGATGAGGCAAGGATAGACTTCAACCCACTTGGGCTGTGGTATGCTTTTGAGTGGTTTGTTTGGCCTCAATAGATAAGTCACAAATTTTCTTGTCATTGTGACTGGCTCTTGCTATTTTATCAGCTTGAATGCTGCTGAGGGGTTTTTGAACTGGAGATGTGACTGGGCTTTTAACAGTCTGTGGCATATGGGAATATACATTAAGCCATTGAGAATATTTCATCACAAAGGAGCTTTGGAAAGAGCACATCATATACACCTGCCAAGAAGCATCTCAAATAATCGAGTTGATGATAGTGGAACGAGTAAACTGTTTATGAGAGAGTGACACTGCATCCAGCACACAGAGGACTAGCATTATAATTAATTAATGCTCATAGATGTTTCCTTAGCACAGATGCTATGGTTTTCTGTACTTCATCTTTGACAGGGGAATGCAGGAGGAGTGAAAATGCTCTGTCATTTTTGTCATGTCTTCCCTCTTGTTAATGCCTCACACAATTGGTGGTTTCAAGGTCACTTTATTTACTGGTGATTCTCTGTCACTAGCAATACTGATTTTGTGCTAAAATGAATCAAAATATGTTTATTGTGACACCCTCTAGATCCCTTACTTTATCCCCATTCCCAACAGTGGTAAATTAACAATAAGGTAAGTTCAATTAATATAAAAATAAAATTTGCTTAGAGTATGTATTTTAGAGCCCTGGTATTTAATGACAAGCCACATTATTCAAATAGGAATAAAAATATTTATAGATTGTGTTTTTCAGATGGGTTTGCAATACAGCCAGCATGGGTAACGTATGATGAGATTCCACAATCACATTTCTCCCGCACACATATTGATAGAAACCCTCCCAGCCAAACACAATTGCATACATCTCTTTTTTCAATCTGTGCATAAGTTATTACTGTAGAGGTGGAAGAGCTGCATACATAAACCACTCACTGCCCTACCTGCAGTAACAGAGCCACGAGTCATTGCTTGGATGCATCCATCTGAATTTTTATTATTTACATCATTTGATGAAGGTGGATTCCTGCCAGCATCCCATTTAAATGCGATTATTAACAGCTCTGAGTGTTACCAAGACTTCTGAAAAATAAGGTGAAAACTTGGCAAGATAACTTGCAACCTCTAATATCTTTTTAACTCGAATATGCAACAACAGTAGCACATCCTTCTACCAATTTTTTAGGGTTATCCTAAGCTGAAAGAACAGGATGAAAATATTTTACTCTGATGATGCACTTGTTCCTTTCTTAGGTGTCTGGAACATGATGTTGATTTGTGTCATGTTGTATCCTGGCAGACTGAAGTTCTCAGGATTTTAGTACAGGAATGGCAGTTTTACACAACCTGAATGTTGGATCCATATGTGCTTGAGTATGCAGTGTGCTTGTGGACACACTTAACATGATGATTAGCAGTTCTGTCCTTTATAAAAAATCTGTGGCTGACAATTATGCAAGGTTTGAGAGCTGTGACTGCTTATGGACTTCTACAAGCATTATTTTGACTGGTGCACTGGAATTTTGCGTGGGCTTTGCAGTGGCATTCATTACAGGAATAATCTCTATCAGTGACACTCGGTCTCTTACTGACAAGGTGACATTAGCTCTGATGTGGTCTTTCCTTAACTTTCTTCTTCATTCAGGCAGCATCTTTGCTTTATTTGCTACCTATGTATTCTTTTGCATTGCTTTCATTTTGAAGACTGATTTTTCTTGTACTCTGGCAGCATAATTTCTTGTGACAGCCACCCACTGTGTTTGTGGGTTCTCATTCATTTGCCACAAACTTTTCCTTCATTTACAGGTATATAACTTCCACATAAGATGCAAACACTGACAGCTGTGTTTTGATTGGAAATGGATTTTATCAGCACTTTCATCATCCCAATAGTTTTAGCAGTACTTTTTGCTTAGTTTCAGTCAACCTGAATTAATTCTTACTGAATTTTTCTCATATATTGCTTAGTATTGGATCAATTTCATCCCTATAAATAAACACAGAATCCTTCATTAGCAAACCTGTCATAAACCACTCTGTGGGTTCACTTTGCATCTGGTTCCAAGTCATTAAATTCATGGCTTGCCAATACTGGATTAGCTTTTTGGAGAGAACAGCTTAGATATTCAGCTAGCATCTAGCCAAGCTCTATCCATGTTGCTCTCTCTTCTTCCTACTCAGGTTAAACAGAAAATGTGTAGTTCCTTCTTTATTGTGACCTGCAGTGAAATGCAAGCCAAGCTTTGTCTGTTGCTTGAAGTCCTACTGCTTGTCAGAAGAGCTGCCTTTCTGTCCTTGAGCTACAGTAGGCATGGATTCCAGAATATTCTGTCCTCTCAGGGAGTGTCCTGTCCTTTGGGTTATGTTAAGTCCTATCATATGCTGCACTGTACTGAGATTTGGAAATTAGGACTCTGTACACTGGGAATTATGGCAGTGCGAAGTGCTCCAAAATGTGTTGGAAATTGTGTATACAAGATGAGTGTTAGAATTATTTTCCTATTTGCTTTACCATATGTAGATGTAGTAAAGAAGGGCAGTGAAGTCAAAACAGAGCAGTAACAATTACAGTATAACAAGAGAATATACTAAAACATTCTTTACCATTCTTGTGACAAAGAACTGTCTCAGCATCATTAATAAATCTTGCTTCTGGGGATACCCTGTAGGCATCAGCTGTGCCTTTAAAAAAAATATCCAGTGAGAAAAACAGCACCTTTTCCTGCTGATCTGATCAGCTTCCAAGCATAACAAGTGGAAATAAGCATATTAGAAAGAGCTGAGCAGACTTCATGAAATGATTTACAATAGTGTCATGGGGTGACTCCCAATAAATTGAGCATATGGTAATTGTTCATATCCGACTGTAAGCTTTCAGATGTAAACTAAAAAGAAAGAAACAAACACAAGCATGGTATTCTTCTGGCCAATAATTATAAGTTCAGGAGCGTTCAGCAGCGTTCAGCAGAATATTAGCATATTAATTACATGGTAATCTTGTAACAACAATGCAATCATAATGTGTTGCTAGTTACTATCTTTGGGTAGCATTTTGATAGGGGCCTTCATGCTTTAGGAGCCAATGCCAAGATAATAATCTCACCGAAGGTTACTTAAGAAATTTTGAGAAGGCTGTTCCACACTTCCATTGCCTTAAAAGTACCCTTGATGCTGATGTTATCCTTTTTTTTTTATTACTAATGCTGTAGTTTTAAATGGGTTTATTAGTTGGTTTCTCATGAGCTTTTGAATGTGTCTGGGAGTCTTTTGCAGATTGCAAAGCCCTGCAGAAGTTCCCAGGAGTCCTGTGGCATGGCCTGTCCAACTCCATATGTCCTGGGAGGCTCAGGTTGGTGTCTGACACCTAAGCCATCAGGTACAGTTTCACCACTAGATGGGAGCATCGGTTATTTAGCCTTTACTTTGAAGTGGTGCTCTCTCAGCCTTGGAAAATCATATTCCCTCTTGGCTCTTGTTTCAAACTTGCAGGAGGCCTGAACCTCCTCCCATCACTGTGCAGCACATTCCAGAAACACTGGCTAACACTGGGTCCTAGAGAACATCCCTCTCAGGTGATGCCCTACATGACCAGCATTCAAAGTGGTCCCTACTGTTTAGTATGGAAGCACTCAGTTACTGCCCAAGTCTTGAGGGACATGCTGGGAATTGCAACAATGGGCTAGTAAACTTGTTTTATGGCTTATTGTTTCATTGGGAAATGGAGCATCAGTAGTTTGCCAATTGTCTTAAAATCACTCTGATCACCAGAGAAAGATGAAGGAAATGGATAGACAGACTTGACTTTCATAGTTCAAAAAACAGTGGTGGAGTTGCTACATTTCTAGAAAGACGCACAGAAAGAAAAGGAAACTTTATAGGCTAACCCAGCTGCAGGACATCCTCTCCAATTCCTGCAGCTGTTGGGATGCTTCCATAACTCTTTAAGGTGAGATCCAATGTTTAAACAAGGCCGTGGTCCAGTGAATGTCCCTCACCAAAAGGATCTCCACCTAGGGGCATCTCTGAGTCTTAGAGGCTCTGTTCAGTTAAAACATCCCCTTCCTCACCCAAGCCATGTTTGTAATGCTTGAACTTGATACAGATACTCTTTAGCACCTTTTCCACAAAACCATTGCCTGTCCTTGCCTTGCTGTTGCTTGAATAGGAAGATGACAGAGAGAAAACCAAGCTAAGGGCTGTCCCTGGGCTCGGTTTAGCTATAAACAAGCTGTTCATCCATTATGAGGGAAATGCTTCCTACAGAAGTAGGATGGAGTACAGACCTCAATGCACAACCTCTTTTTTGAGTTGAGAACTGCATTGTCTTCACATGTGCATGACTGACAGTCACACTTGAGAAACAACCAAGAGGAATAATGCATGTGGACCATTACTAACTCAGGACTGAGACTTGGCATGAGTGCAGCCCAAAAGCTACAGGGTGGTAAAGGGTTCATTGTGTGCCTCCTGCTCTGGGCTGTGAGCGTTATGAGAAACAGGATCTGCAGCAGTCAGTCTATCGGCTTTCTCCCAAGCAGCCATTCTTTTCTGAGAAACAAATCTGAGAAAGGACACATGGCCAAGATCTTTCTAGGAAAGGTAAGGATTCAATTCAGCATTTAAATGAGACAGCCTAGAGATTTCAGCAAATGGAAGGAGATTACAAACTGAGAAGGCACGAGGGTTCAGAATCAGTCTCTGTGCCTGCCAGCCAAGTGAGGATGAGCAGTGGAGGAGATGCAGAAAGTGGCTGTGGTGTGAATATGGACAACTGAAATTTGCAGATCAGAGGGGAGAGTGGGTTGCTGCAGGTGGCAGGACACAGGGATAATGAAGTGTCCCAGGGCAGCCACTGACTGTCAGCATTGAGCTTTGGCAGCAGAGATGTGCCAGCCAGGAAATAGCTGGTGGCATTGGGCTGCTGGAACACGAGGCATGGACTGCACTTAGGAGGCATGACGTGGCTGTATCAGGGGAGTTTCTCTTTTCTCCAAGCATCCCTCACTTCCAGCTTTACAAAAATAAGACTTAGCCTCTGCAGCTAGGAAGAACCTCTTGAAAAGAGGAAGGCTGCTATGCCTTCAAGACCCTGAAAACTGAAGGTAAAGGGAAAACACAAAACTTGGGGGAAAATGTACTTTTAACACAGTTGGGTTTTTCTCTAAGCATGACATTTTGGATGGTGGATGAGAGGCTGGACATGAGCTGACAGTGCACACTCACAGCCCAGAAAAGCAATCGCGTCCTGGGCTGCATCCAAAGCAGCGTGGCCAGCAGGGTGAGGGAGGTGATTCTGCCCCTCTGCTCTGCTCTGCTGACACCCCACCTGGAGAGCTGCATCCATTCTGGGATCCCAGCATAGAGAGGACATGGAGCTGTTGGGGCAAGTCCAGAGGAGGGCCATGAAGATGATTAGAGGAATTGAGCACCTCTCCTATGAGGAAAAGCTAAGAAAATTGGGATTGTTCTGTCTGGAAAAGAGAAGGCTTTGGTGTGACCTAATTTCAGCCTTCCAGTACCTGAAGGGAGCCTAAAAGAAAGACGGAGGGAGATTATTTGCAAGGGCATGTAGTGGCAGGACAATGGGGAATAGCTTTAAATTGAAAGGTTTAGATTAGATACTGGGAAGAAATTCTTGGCTCTGTGAGGGAGTCCAAAAGTCCAACATTGTGAGGGGTGACAGGCATAATGAGGCTGTGGCAACAGGCACCAGCATGGTGCTCGTGATCAGCTCAGTCTGCTCCATCTGCCCAGTCTGCTGAGCACTGCCCCTTTTACCAATCCTCCCTTGGGCTACTCAGGTGTCTCTCCTTGTAGAAATCAACACACCTGCATACAATGGTGGTTTTCTTTCTTTGCAGGGATACAATTGTAACTTAATAAAGTCAAGGCTGTCTGCAGCCAAATCTTGTATCCCTACAGCTCTGAGGATGGTGAGGCACTGGAACAGGTTGCCCAGAGAACTGTCGTTGCGCCATCCCTGAAAGCATTCAAGGCCAGTTTAGATGGGGCCCTACACAGCCTGGTCTAGTGCAAGGTGTCCCTGCCCATGGCAGGGGGACTGAAACTCGATGATCTTTAAGGTCCCTTCCAACCCAAGCCAAGACATTCTATGATTTTTTCACATCTAAAGTTGATGTTATCACAGGTACCCTTCTGCTGTGCCAGAGGCTCTAACTTGAAGCGTCTCATTATTTTTGACTGTAATGACTTGAGCCTCCTCGCTGTGTCCTGACAGCCTGCTTTTCCAAGGCTTGATGCAGAACCATCTTCCTCACCGGCTGCCAGCAGCAGAGATGAAGACACACTCTGAAGTCTGGGATGTGTGAGGAATTGTATTTCCTCCTCATTAGCACCGATGGAGCTTCGGTGTGCACACAGCACGGACTTGCCAGTCCTGCAGGAGCCCACAGCCCTGACTGGGAGCACAGGAATTCACACCACACAAACAGTAAAATGGCATCACTGTTTATTGCTGGACTTAGCCTATCTGATTAAAGCGTGACGAACTGGTGAGCCCAAAAGCACACAGATTTGCTGTAGCACACAGATACTATATTGAAACCAACTAGTTTTTCACAGAATCATTCAATTTGCCTCAAAAGAAATTGCAGTTTATTGACCAAGTGAGTAGCAAAGTGGCTGAGTATCACATTCCATCAAAATTATGTAGGTTCAGCTAGGAGTAAAATCTGTCTTCAGGTTAGTTTCCATGCAAGACTGTGATGTGACTAACATTGAGATCAGATTTCATTGGCAAATCAAGTAAGAAGCAAAGTGAGGTGCAGAGAACTCATTTAAAATCACAGCTGAAATAATACCAAACATGTAAGTGAAAAAATTACTGACAAAGTTAATTGCTTTTCTTCCATATTAAAATAGTTCCAAGTTTGTTCCAGTGTGAAAGTCACTTGCAAAGACTCTAGGGCATTAAAATTAAGCTTTCTTCTTTTGATTTAGTCCAGGAATTAGCTGCATTAGAAACTCAGGCAGGGACACCAGCTAGAAGAAAATCAGAACTGCCAAAGATATGAGATCTGGCAAAGCTCTCAAAGGCAGTACATTGACAATTAAGTTTCTCACTAATCCCCATGATACATGTGTGCTTATAAGCCTATGGAAATTGTGTTTGATTCTTTTTTTTCTAAATTAGTAGCTTATTTCTCCAGAATTACATTAGACTTTTCTTTTCTTTTCTTTTCTTTTCTTTTCTTTTCTTTTCTTTTCTTTTCTTTTCTTTTCTTTTCTTTTCTTTTCTTTTCTTTTCTTTTCTTTTCTTTTCTTTTCTTTTCTTTTCTTTTCTTTTCTTTTCTTTTCTTTTCTTTTCTTTCCTCTCCTCTCCTCTCCTCTTTTTCCATCTAAATAGTTAACTTGCTCTGTTTGAATATAGTTTCTCTACAAGGTGAGCACCAGTTTAAGCAGCTGTTTAGGACTCTGAAAATATTTGGACATGCACAATATGGTACTGTAAATTTTTTGTGCCAGGATTTGCTTTCAGCATCTAGATTGACCTTTATGACCATGACAAGATCAGAATTAAACAAGTTTTTATAGCACATGGACCAAATTTCACCTTATTTTTATATATGTAAGTCCATTTTAATTAATGAGGTTGCATAGTTAATATAGCTACTTCTTTATAGGTGAGGCCCATTCTGGATCCTGTTTATTCAATAACTCACTAAAACACATTGGTTTGTTTTAAGCATTTTAATCTCTAACTACTTAAAATGCAGCTCATGGGGTTGATAAATATGCTTGGCTCAGGAGGAAAAATATCACATTTACAAAGATGCATATCAGCATTAAGTATGGAATTTAAAAGCCCATAGAAATGTTGGCTCGACAGAGGAAGATGGAGCATCCACTCTCTTCTTGTGAGGCTAGGTAACTTCATTAGTGTTCAGCTTAGAGTGGGTACATTGCCTCTTTCACCACTCACGCTTTCATTCTTTCAGAGGGAACAGTCTTCCTTTATAAACAAAGGCTCGCATGTTGGATGCACTGCTCCTGCCCAGCAAGGGCAACACAGGAGCATTTAAAGAAATAACTCTTATATTTTACTAACATACACTGAACTTCTGCAGATTACTCTGCTCAGTATCCATAGTTCAGTGCCTTGGAAGTATTCCAGAAAAGCAGCTTGGTCCAACATTGAAAAATATTGCTTGGAAAGGGCACAGGAGAGGGTCAGCTTTGCCAAATCTCCTGATTCACACCAAAGTAGCTGGTATCACCTACAGAAATTTGTTGCTTCAAAATAAAGTTTTCCTATCTTATGAAAAAATGTGAAGACATTCTTGAAAAAGATGTAATAAAGGCAAAATGTGAAAACTGAAATCAAGTCTTACAATTAACTATTAGCTGAAAGCTTTTGGATTATTTATTTGGGCTATTAAAAAAAATGGTTGAAGTAACATCTTTGAAGTAACTGATTTGGGATAGAAATGTGCTCTTTATATTAAAATCTCTTTTAGGACAAAATGCATGTGGAGTTGTGGCTCCACCTCTGAGCAAATAAACTGGCCACGGTGAACTCAAAGGAATGTGGCTTGATATCATGCCTGAGAGCTATTCCTTTGGATCTTAGAAAAATTCATCTGTCCTTTGGAAAGGAACACATGAACATGAACACATGAAAGGTCTTTTCTCAGGTAACCTTAAAAAGAAAGCTAATTAAGGAACTGTATAGAAAGAAATGCAGGCATATGCTTGTCTTTTCCAATGGAAGTGAGTAAGAATCATCTCTGAGGGAAGTCATCTATGTCTGTCATGTAACTCGAGTGAGCTTGGCAAGTCTCATCTGGAAGGGACCTCTGTGTTGAATGTTTGCCATGAGGGATATTCTATACTTCAGGACAGCCTCAGCCAGTGTTTTAATTGTTTCACAATGAAAAATTTTTTCTCATATCCAGACAGAACTTCTCTTGATGAAACTTTGTGCATCATTGTAAGGACATCCATCAGCTCTGTAGCTGCATTTCAGGTATTGAAAGACTGTGACTACATCCACCTGGAGCCTTTCATTCTCTAGGACAAGCAAACCCAATTTCTTCAAAATTTCTTCATGCCCTATTCTGCAATCCTCTCCTCATCTTCATGACCCCTCTCTGGGTCCTCTCCAGTTTTTCAGTGTTTCTCTTGAACTGGGGCACTGTGTTCTACGTGTGCCCTAAAAAGTGCCAAGTACTATGAGATAATCACTTTCCTTGATCTCCTGGCTCTACTCTGGCTGGTACAGGCTCGAGTATGGCTTGTTGCAAGGACAGACTCCTGGCTCATGTTTGGTCTGCTTCTCATCAGGAGCCCCAGCTCCTTTTCAGCAGAGATGAACCTCCCCAGCCTGTATCCTCAAATGATGACTCAAGTTCTATTTCTTGCAGCTTAGACTCCTTCACCACGACAAAGGGCACTTTTCATTTCTGCATTTTTCTGCACCAGATCTGTTCAGTACAGTTCTTCTGCTGATGAGGGTTGCTTCAGTACCACATGAGGAAAAAAAGAAAGGGTCTGAGTGGGTGGTAGACAGGATGAGATTCATCCTCCTACCTAGTTCCTGTCTGAAATGTGAACCACTGGGACTGGCATTAAGTCCAGCAGCAGAAATCAGCTTGGGTAAAAGAGCTTATTGATATACCACCAACAAGTCTGAAAGGTTTTGTCTTATGGCCACGCATGCATGGATCAACCAGAGGGTTGTGAGCTTCTCCTACTTTGAAGACATGCCAAAGGGACTTCTTTTGGGCAGCAAAAGAAGGAAAGATGACACATCAAGACAGATGCTGATGCCTCAGGAAGAGAAGCGTAGGGAAGGAAGCACATTATCTGAGTCAAACTGCTCAGCTCCTGGTGCCATACACTGAGAGAGCCCTTGAAGCCTCCTTTGCACCTCTGCTGCACAGGGGCACTTTCTTCTTAGTGGTATGTTCCTACCTCTTAAATAAAAAAGTACCTATTTTCCCATATGAGTTTATTTATCTTGTCCATTTTCAATTAGAGCTAGCTACTTTGTCCAGTCTGTTTTTCAATGATCAAAGCAAGAGAACTTCCACTGGTTTCTAGAATTCAGTGATCCACCTCTTGGTTACAACAATGTTACCAAAAGCTTCCAGGAGTTTTGTCTACATTTCCTGTAATCAATGCCACTCTTTTGTTACTAGCTATTCCTTAAATCATTTTTAACAAGGTTTCTCAATTTCTTTGCACCTGCAGAGGCTTTTATGAAGTTATCCTATTCCCCCATAGTCAGTTAGTGATACTGAGCTAAACTTTTATTTCTTTAATCTTCTCTAGAAATGAATCCCTCAAGTCCTTTAAACATTTTTTGTTGCCCTTTTCTGAATTTCCTGCAGCTTGTTGGAGCCTGTCTGGCAAAGATGTGCTTAGACTGGGGAGCAATATTCTACCTGCAGCTTCCTTGTTTGCTCCTCTCTGCACCTTGTCTCTGGGTTCTCCGCTCTCCAGCTGGGGAATCAGTGGTACAGCCCTCAGCAGCCCTTGAAAAATGTAGCAGTAGCCAGAAATCAGCTTCAGCAGCTCTAAATGGTGTTGGAACTGAGCCCTCTGTATGGTGTCTGGCTGAGGCAGAGGAATACAGATGCTGCCAGTCCTGAGAAAGCTGCAGCCCTCCTGAGATGTGTTCCCGAAGCTTTGCATTTTTACATAAGATATAAATCAGAGTGCTTTGTAACTGAAAGCACATGCATGTGTAGTAGGCAGATGGAGGCAGTGATCGTATGCCAAAATGCAGGTTTGTGGGAAAAAAAAATTTAAAAAATAAAGAAAACAGCAGAGTGTAGTGCATATTCTCAGCCAAAGTGGAATCCTTCTTAATATAGGAGCACAGGTTGGGAGTTAGGGGACAAAAAGATTGCTTTGCAGTTTTCACTTCCTGAGGAAGAGCATATAGAAATTCAAATCCCATCACGAGTTTTAACACACAGCTTCCAACAGCTGTTGGGTATCACATAAGGAATTGGCAAGTCTATGGCAGCAGCTGTGACTTGCCACATCCCTGGCAGTACCACAGAGCTGTGAGAGATGTAGGTAATGCAGGTACTTTTGAGAGGCATTTTCCACTTGGGTTGTATTGAAACAGAGCAGCTGTGGTGACAGAAGACATTCAAGACCTCCCATGTTACTTTCTCCAATAGAGTCAAAAGACCTTTTTTTTCTTTCTATGAAACATGGTTACCAATTTACGGTACTATATACACTAAGTCAAGAGATGAGGGTTTGATCTTCACAAGAAAAAATACATTTTGAAGTCAGAAACATCCTATTTCATGCATGGTCACATGATTTTAGAGGCAGAGCTATGAATGACACTTGCAGTGTAATCATTTCAGGTGTTTTATTTGCATTTGTCCCTGAAACAAGATAAACACCTTAATCTGAAGAAAAGATGCCCATTCTGACATGTCTGAAAAACTCACAGGCTTTTCCATCCCTGTTGGTGGGGAAAGAATGCAGCCACAATGCAGCAGTTCTCCAGGCGGGGGTCCTTATTCAAAGCTGGATCAAAGAGTAAGAGTTAACTGTATCTGTTCCATGACCTTCGTTTCTGTCATACTTTAGGGCATTTGAGCATTACTATTCCTTTGTAATAGACAAGCAGCATACAGGAGACAGAGGGAAGTAATATCTAGACAGAAAATCAGCAGTGTCCTCATACAAGAGAATTTAATCCCTTGCAAACGTCTTACCCTATCCCCTAGAGCAGCCGGTGGGTTTTTTTCCTTTCTCTGCCCAAAGGAACAACAAAGAAACAGTCTGTGTAAATGTTGTATTTTTCACAATAACAGCTAGCCTTGCTTTTCAAGTTGAAATATCTGAAGGGGTTAAGCCTGGATGTGGGCCATGTACAGGTTTCAGTGCTTAAGGGTCAATGAAGGTGAATTTTTTTTCCCTGCTTTTAGAGCACAAACTACTGAATGTGCAAGATTAAATATCATATACGAGGTATTTCTATGGAACCAGTCTGTGCTTGCAGCAAATTCAGTGGCATCACATATGTTCCATAGGGAACACATACATATTCCATATGGAATAGGATTTCAGGGAATGTGGTGTGCAGTCACTTGGGAGTGGGTTCTCTCTGCTCACTTCATCTACTGTTTCTGATTGCTTTCAGAGTCCTCAGAGATATAATCCCCCTCCATATAATAATGTCTCTAGACACAATTCCTAATGTATTCGAAAGAGCTGGACCAGAATATGAGTCTGTATTTACAAATATATTTTCATACAGCAGTTGAGTATCCATTATAATGGAACAAAACTTGTAGTAATGAATGAAATTAAGAAAAGCAAGACAGATCACCTCCTTTCACTCTGGAGAGTCTATCCTGAGACTTGCAGGACATCATGCAGAGTACTTCAGATTTGGACTTGATCTCCAAACACACTAGACACAGCCCCTTCTCCCCTTCCCCCAAATTCTGAAAATTTTACTATTCATTTAAGCATTGGAGGACTTGCAAATCAGTTGATCATTGATTATTTAGCTATGATTTAGATATGATTATTTAGATTAGATATAAGGAAGACTTTTTTTTTTTACAGTGAAGGTGGCGAAACACTGAAGCAGATTGCCCAGAGATATGGTGGATGCCCCATCCCTGGAAACATTCAAGATCAGTTTGGATGGTGATCTGAGCAACCTGATCAAGCTGAAGATGTCCCTGCTCATTGCCAGGGGATGGGATTAGATGAACTTTAAAGGTTCTTTCCATCCCAAACTCCTCTATGATACTATGGTACAATGATTCTACTGCTAGTAACAAGTCTCTGACACTTTTGGGAAAAAAAAATCTGTGAGACTATATGCTTGAAAATCTTTAAAAACAAACAATGTTCATGTCTATAGATCTGAGCTTCTCAGTCCTGGAGCTTCCTATATTTTCTCAGGTATCTTAAATATGTGCCCACATCAAATGTTGGTTTCTTGACTTTTGCAGTAATTTTGAATCCCTGGCATCCACAAAATTATGGTAATCCTAGCTAATTAATGCTGTCTCTGATGAGAGACAATAAAAATGTCTATAGTTGTCCTATTCAGTTTGACTTGACCATTTACTTATCTCCTTCTCTATCTCTGTATACTCAGTGGAGTCTGAAAGGGATTCAGCTGACCAGCTAATAGGCATTTATTTCAGGATGAGATAAATCTCTCCTGATGTTCTATCATTGCATTGACTTGCTCTTCACAGAGTAGGGAGGCTCCCAGAACCCAAATCCTCAAACTCAAGCTCTGAGAAAGTGAAGGATGTGTCAGAATGTGGCTTAGGCTGGCCACATACATGTGGCACTGACCTGTCCCAAGCCAAGCCCTCAGGCACCATACCCATATTTAAAAAAAAGGTAAAAATAAATCAAGCAAAAAGAATCCTGAAAGCAGAAAAAGCCATGAGAAAGGCATCATTCTACCCAAGAAATGTTCTTCTTGTGTAATTAAGTTCACTCCGTTTAAAGTAAATCCTCTCCTGTCTGTTCTCTTTATGCGGAGGTGCTGTGCACTTGGCAAGACTCTAGCTGAAACAATATCCTTCAGAACTTGGGCAGACAGATTTTCAGTAGTTATAAGGCAGCAAGAGAGTGTATACTGTGATCTGGGGGAGTGTGGAGAGAGCTGCGTGCTGAAAGAGGTCTGGCATGCTCAGGCCATGCTTGCAGAACAAGCTTATTTCCAGGCAGAAGCCAAAGGCCCCATTCACACATCAGTTTAGTCAGGGTTCATCACCATAATCAAGCTGGTTAAAATTAAATCATTGTTGCACACCATGACCACTCCACTAGTTTGGTACTCAGAAAGAAAGCAGATATATTTCTGAAATTTTGGTTCCAAGGAAGTCTGTGCATGCAGACATATGTTTATGACTCCTTGGTTTTCATTTCCATCTCCCTCACTGCAGTCCATGTTGCAGTGAAAGACCTGGGAACTCTGGGAGTGTTATGGGTGAAAACAGCCAGAGTGGGAAAAGTGCATCTAAAGACTTGTTTACACTAGCAAGTCTTGCAGTCTTCAGCTGCATCGGTAAAGGTGTCTTAATTCCCTGAGACCTGATGCAATCATACCAATTAAAGGTGCTTCTAGTGGCAGAGCTTGTTCTGCTTCCGGTTGCAAAATGACTTTCTCTAGTACAAATGATACTTTCAAACCTGTATAAACTGCACATAAACTGCAGCTTCCAGAAACAGATGTAAAACACACACAAAAAAGGGCCTGTATCATTGTGTGTTAGTGAAAACAACTATAGCAGGATAAAGCCTCTCTAACATGGGCCAGCCCTAAATGGCAGGCACAAACATGGTGTTCTGAGTGGAAATGACAGAGAGCCTTGTGTAAACTGCAAGCTCTAGTCAAGGTGTACAAAATATCTCTGCCCCACATTCCTTCTATATTTAGCCATGCAAAATCTCCATCCCCATCGTGTACATCAGCAGGAGAAGGAATTGACTGGGTAATTTACGCTGAAACTCGTTCACTGCATTCATTTAGATGGCTGTGTTAAACCTCTCTGTAGATTTTTCATAACACATAATGCAGTGCTATTGATTTATTCCCCCCGGATTCTTCTTTCTGCGTACCTCAGTTCTGCTGCCGAGCATCCAAGCCTTTGAGTCCTGTGCAGCACAAGCTACCCACTTCTCCATTCCACATACGTAAAAAATGCCCTACAGTGGTTCTTAAGGGGTTTTTGTTGTTCTTATGAGTTCAAGGGTTTCTTTGCATGGGGCTTCCCAAGGCTCCTCAGAGCCTGCTGTGTGCTTAACCTGTTCACCAGGGAAGAACTCACACTACAAGCCAGATTTTGGAGATGACAGAGCTGCCCCTGTGCAGGACAGTCTTCCAGCTGCCTTCCTCTTTCCTAAGCTGCAGCAAAAATGAACCAGTAATAACATGGCATGCCAGGATCTGAAGCAAGAAAAGACAAATATAGATAATTTCCCTGTTTCTACTATGCACAGGGTAGGCTGTGTTAGCATAGCACTTCATAAACCCAGCCTTAGGGAGCGTGGACCGTCTTGTTTGCATGCTGCAGGTGACTCTTTAGTATCTAGAATTTGTTTCACTTTAAGCCTTAAACCCCTTTTGACTCCTTCTGCTCCCCAAAGTTGTGTGGATTGAGTGTACCTATGACAGTGACAGACTGGGGGTTCATATGATGCAAGACAGGGTGATAACACTGTCCCCTCTGAGTATGTCCAAGGCTTGCAGGCAGCAGACAAGCAAGTTTGCTTACCTTTTAATATATTATTGAGCTACAAAACTATGCTAAAGACTCCTTTTCTTCTACTCCCCAAAACAGGCTTGGAAAATACATACTGGGTGTGGGGGGAGTTCATGGCTTACCCTAATGACAGGGTAGAATATTAGAAGGAAAGAGAAAGACATGGAGATAGGGGCACAAACCCTGGGACAGAGATGCCTGAGCGTATGATAACTGCAGCACACAAATCTCTCTGACACAGTAGGTCAAAGTGAACAAGCATAAGATTTATATTGATTTGCATGTGGAGTCTCTGCAGTCACTAAAGTTTTACCTACTCTTGTTCAAAAGCCCTGGTCCTGGCCTCCTAGAAGTCAGCCCTTTCAGCACAGCCTGTAGAGATGTTTCATGGCAACCAGGAAGGTCCTTTTAATTCTAAATATATGTCTTTCAGCAGGTCTATACTATAGCTGAAGCCTACACTTAAGGCAGATCAAAGTTTCCCTGTGTGGCATAGTAGCTGGCATCTGATTCTAAAAGCACAAGCATACTCTTTAAAAAAGCAATGAAGGGAAACCAACTGACACCATAATTTAAATAGAAATGGTGTTTAGTTGACTTTTCCTGTATCACTTCTAAAAATAGATGCTGCATACACTCTCTGTATTTGCATACATATATGCATGCATATACTGGCTGTCAATCACTTGGTAAAAAGTGCACAGTTTGAAATGGAAGTGTTTGCAGCTTAGGAAATGAAGAAATAATATAACTCAAGCAACCTGAAGATGAGTCTGTCTCTATGATCATATGTTCCTTAACTTTACAAGCAGGCATTTCTTTGCCCTCACAAGATGTTTGCCCCTTTCAGGGCACTGAGTAGCCCTGGGTGGTGATGATCAGGACTGTGCAGCAGAGGAATCAGCTGGCTGTAGGATACATCTCATACATCAACTTCAACCCCAACATGAAAAATTCTATCTCAGATGGTAGTGATTGCCGCTATCCATTGACCAGATAGTCTTAAATCTTACAATGGAGAGTATTAAGAATTCTTTTTGTAAGACATGGAGCTGCTGATCTTTCTGATAAAAAAAAATAAAGCCTATTCTTTCAGGATTTGCAGTTCTTACACTTCCTTCCCCTGGTGGGCAGAGCTGAGTAGACACTAACTGCATTGGTTAGCTCTTCTTCCTGTTCTGCCACTGGTCTCATTTCAGACTTCTTCAAGTCTCTTACACAGTCACCTTACAACCAGAATTAATGCTCACAGACACAAACCATGACAAAGAGCAGTTAAGGATTCCAACATTTAATAATGAAAAGAGGAAAAGAAAATACATTTGAGAACCATTCAAGATGCTTTACCATTCTTCCGTAGAGCTCCTGTCCTGACACATCTGTTGCTTAATTTTTCCCACAAGAAATTAACTGGAGCACAACCAGTAAATTTTAAAGGAAGACATTTATAGCTCTGTCATATCTCCACTAGTCATTTTGAAGTCTGACATAAGAAGACCAGCTGCAAAGGATATGTTTACAAACATGAATTTTTTGAACGATTGATGGCCACATGCCAAACCATAAATGCTGAGTAATTAATAATCCAGAGTGCCTTGTGAATCATAAAGGCAATTCATCTTTATGTTTAGTTGAGCCCTGTTGCAGGACATTATCAAAGTTATATAAACAAAGCAAGCAAGAAAAAAAATAAGTTCCAAAGCAATCTTAAGAAATAAGACAACTGAAAAACTCCCCCAAAACAACAAAGCAAATGCATATAACTCTATTTAATCAAACTCCAAGCTGTTCTTTCATGTATTAATCCATTCCTAAATTATATATGTTATCATATCTAGGGATGCATGTGATTTACTGCTTCTGACACCATTCAGCACATGTAATTCCTCTTGCAATCAATGAGATTTTGTCATACAGGTGTAGGGGAGCTTTCCTCTTTATTATCTGGAAATGTTTGATAGCAGAAGGACTGTGTGCATAAGATCTAAGCCCTGAAATGAAGAAAATTGGGTTTCCAGCTCAAGGCTTCTCATTTAACATTTTGTGCAAAGGTCTCCAAGTTAACAGCTACCTTCACATCAAAGCTGCTATTAAAACTTTCCTATGTCCCACATCTCTTGTGAGGATAAAACCACTAGTAATAGCTAGATTACAAGTCTGAGGGTCGTGAGGGTAATCTAAGTTACACACTGTATTTCATACACACAAACAGGTCAAAACATCTGTCTTGGACATTTCAATGGGGATGAAATTGCTGTTACAAAAATCAGGCTAAATTCAGTGGAAGATTTCACCAATGTAATTGGCAGCAGCTTTCTAGGGAGAGGAACTGCTGGAGGGATTGGGTAGTGGGGGCAAAGGGACATTAAACACACTCTGTCAGCTGCAGACTGCAGTCTGTGCAGTAGCACTCCCACTGAGAGCTAATGGATGATGAAGAGACACAGCCAAAATGTCTCTGCAATGCTCATGAGCTCCGGCTGTGCTCAGGGAGAGATTTCTTCCTGGAAATCCAAAATCCTGAACCCTCCTCCCTTGGAGCAGAGCAAGAAGGAAGAGCAGAGGAGGAAACTGCTTTGAATGAAAACCACATGCACAGTGTGTGCGAGGGGGACATGACCAAGGGAGGTATGTTTTATACTTTATGGAAGTGGCCCCTGGGAAACTTCTCTTTGGATGGTTTACGAATGTAATATTTGTTCCACCATGTGCTCAGCCATTTTATCTCTAAGATCTCTGTGCTGCAAAATATAGCCCTGAACAGAGTGGTGTGCTCTTGCAAGGCTTCACTGACTCAATGGGATTCTCACCAGTGCACAGGCTGCATGCAGTCTAAAATAAAACTCTAAAGAGTTAGTGACTTGTGCACGCAAGACTTTGCATGCTGCGTATTCAATCTATCCGTAGGTGGTGTTAAACTTAGAGTGTGGTCTGTCATTTGGAATGCCAGTGTACTAAAAAGAGATTGTCAGAAAGATATTGTCTAGGAATATAAATGCCACGTGTTAAGCACAGTTTTTATTTGAAGGCTAGGGGGAAAAATTTATTTGGTTACTGTGCTGGTTTTTGTTTGCTTGTGCTATTTCAAAAATGTGGCATTTCACGTATTGCACTCCAGCAAGTTTGGAGCAATTTGGTAGGAATCCTGGAAGTGCTCTTATCACAGTAGACCACTGCACATTCAGAAAATCTGTCTATCATTTGAGTGTTTCTATAGCAACAACCTAGTTCCAGCTGGAAAATACTGGTCCACTTCTGCCTGCATGCTCTGCTCTACAGGCTTGCTTTCTCCCATGGAGCAGCAGCAAAATGTCTTTTAGCATTTGAGGCATAAAATAACACTTGGGAAAGGAAACTCCATGGAAAGGACACCGCCCTACCTTCCTGGCATGCACTAGTAAGCAACTTTTTTACTTCCAGATGAATACAGTAGTGTATCTCTAAAATAGATTCCTGAAAATTATTTCCGATTTTGTTGCTGAACTCACCTCTATAAAGAAAAGCAGTTTCACAGCTCTTTAACCAATTAAACACTTTTTTTAGTGTTGCTATAAATCAAGACACTCTTTTCTTGGTAGTTATCATCAGTTCTTCTCCAGCTATTGGAAGTGGTGAACACCAACCCACTAGGTACAGTGATCTCCAGATGGTGCCATGGCAGGCCAAACTGATGGTAAATTTAAATCCAAATGCTTATCTTCCCAGTCACGGGCAAGGAATCTTTTCAAAATGTGCCTGAGGTTTCCCAGGAGGGAAGAGGCAGGGTCCCCTGTTTGGACTCAGGAAGGGCCTCTCCTGTGCTGTTCCCAAAGTCAGGTCACCGCTGGTGTTGGTGACACAGAGTCCTTCAGCAGCATGGCATGTTTCTTTAGGACAATATGTTTTGCATGCCCCAGCTGTCACAATTGTCCAGGCCTGAGGACAATGTGCTGGTAACATGCCTGCTTTCCAGGACAAAGTAGAGGGGTTTAGCTTAGTCCATAATTTTTTTTCCAGCAGCAAAATTTCTGCAGGCAAATGGTTCCCTGATGGACACCCCAAAGTTTGTAGGTTCTGTCAATACTGGCCCCAGGACAGTCCACTATGTCCTTAGTGCTCTTGTTGAGGTGAAAAAGGATAATGACGAGACCTTTGTTCACCACTTTTTTCCCTGCCTTCTAATAAAACAGTTTATAATTCCTTTCCTGCAGATTGAGCCCACAGGAAGCAGCAGAGTTTGTGTCTACCTTGCTGAGGAGAAGGAAAAATGAAAGTAAAGGCAACAGATTGCTGTAAACACAGTTGATCAGCCCATTAATGTATGATCTGGACTTTAATGTACAACCACATCAATGCAAAAAGCAAAAAGGAAGAAAAAAAAAATCTCACAAGTCGATCAAGTCAGACGCCCAGCTGTTTGCAGGGCTTGGAGTTCCTTAGCCTATTTTGTTCTGATGTCCTCAAAGGATGATTTCAGTAGGATTCACTCTGAGTGAATTTCAATAGGATTTATTCTAAGTGTTCTTTCAATGCCTTTGGCTTCCTTCCCCAAATTCTCTGGCATACTTACTTGTATGAGTGGGAAGAATGTAGGGAAATGTCTTTATTTTTGAAAATTAAGTAGGTAGAATCTTTTTGAGGATCATCTCTGAATATCTGAGATATTCAGATCATTGGTATTATACACACCAAGGCAGAGAAATAATGCTCAACTCTCCTTCTGTTACATACATTCTTTTAATCTTGTACCCTGAGCCCAACCACTTTTCTGTGATGTCTATGTCTCTGCCAACTTCTTAAAAGTTTTAATCTTTTTTTTTATCCCAGCAATGAACAACACAATTGCAATTTTAACAGTGAAGTTTGTCTTCTGCCTCCCTCAGTTCAGGCTGATAGAGTGTTGAGGCTCGAACTATTGAACTGCCTCATCATGATAATGATGCAGAGATAGTTGCTTAACAAATTTCATCTTCAAATGGTGCACCAAGGAATAGAAGGAGTATTAATGCAATTGGTTTTGCAGCCTCCATTAGAATGGAGCAGGTTTCACGTCTCCCTCCTTTGTGCCTTAATCCTCTTTGGAGATCTCTCTCCTGCACACAGCCCAATGCAACTTGATTGGAGCAGGAGTATTGTGGGGGCAGCCAAAACAAGAGGCCACAATAGGATGACCCTGCATGGAAGAGTTTGCCCAGAGAGGCTAAAACTGGTCAAAACATCTGGAGCAGAAACTGTGTGTGTGGAATCCTGTTCTCTTCACTTCAGGTTCCTAATAGTTAGGATGGAAAAAACCTGAAGTCTTGATGCTTTTCTCAGAACATCATTCTGCTTTCAGCTCTGGTAGTGCATCTATTTTATGCTTGAATCCTTGAATTATTATGCACTGTAACATCTTTTATCTCTCCTAGTTCCCTCATGCCCTTCACCCATAGCAAAATCATTAGGGTCATTTTTGAAGCTAATACAATGCATAACAGGCTTAACTTCTCAGTAAGTTTTCCTCTTTCCTATGTTATTTATTCACTTATGCATGCGGTCTTTAGAGATGGGTAAGTTTCCTTGATCGGGAAGGCTGGGAAATGCACCTTCTAGTAATGGTACAAGGTACTATTTAATTTGGTTTTTAACGTGATTTTCAAGGCAGCATGGCCAAGAACTTATCTTTCTGGTTGAAAAAAACCACCATTCTTTAACACTTGTTAGGAGCTTTTCTAAATTAATTCAAGCAACCACATTGTTGTGAACATCTCCTTTTGAAGGCTGCCTTGTCGTCCCACTGTAGGTATGAGGTTTGTTCTTCCAACATGCTGTTCTGCCATCCACTCATCCCTTTCTGAGCCTGGCTGGCCTGAGAATCCAACCTGTCTCTAGCATGTTAAATTGCGAAGCTCTAACCATAGCCCAAGGGAACAGTGTTGAACAACATGATTTTTTAATGAGCACACTCAGTGTGGGTTGCTCTTGTTTAACATAAAAGAAAATCATAATCCCTGCTCCAAGCCATTTGTAGTCTAAGGGCTGGATTGTGGCTCTAAGCAACATCCAGCAGTGGGGGGAAGGTGCAGAGGGAGCTACTCCTGAAGGCATTTTTACCAAGTCTGTGGGAGCTCGAAGAGTATCAACTGCTGCTTCTCTCATGTATAAACATGGGGAACATGACTGACACAAATTGGTAGCTCAGCTCTCGTTCAGGGGGAAGCATGAAACTTCTCTTTATGTCTGAATGCCAGCAATGATGAAGAGAGAAGGGTCCTTGTCTCCACCCCATTTTTTCGCTTGTGGAGAATCACAGCAGAAGTACTTACAGGGATGTTATAGGAGATTGCAGCAGAGCAGACACATTGTTCTCAACGGCCTTTTGCCACAAACACTGATAAGGCTACCAAAGCAATTTTCTTCCTGGGCTAACAGGTTGCAGTTGTCTAAGCAGGAAGGGCAAATAGACTTGTCTTCAGCCAAAAAACTGAAGGTAGGCCAAGAAAGGTACTTTCCAGCCATGGCTGGCTACGCAGATTGAGCAGAGATGGCATCATGAACCACGTCACATGTTTGCCCAGCATATGATTCAGAGGTGGCTTCCTCTTCATCACCTGCTTTTGGAGATAGTAATTCACAAAGGACCTTGATCTAAAACTTTTTACAGGAATGGACTTCTTGAATCAGTACTGTTTCAGTCCTTCAGAGGAAAAAGAACTTGCCCAGCCAAGGAAGGAAAGCTCTTATTGCTACACACAAAGAGCATCTGTTTCTAAACAACCAGCTGTTTCTTAACAATTCTTTTCTGCAGGATATAAAACCAGGAAAAAATAGTTTGAGTCCTCAGACTGGCAAACAAAACCTTCCAGGTAAGAGCTGATACTATAGATTCAGAGATTTTATTTTCTTCTTGACAACAGAGAGGCATTTTGCCAAGAGAGAGGCAATCAGAAGTAGGGTGTTAAGAAAGTAGTTGGGGAAGGCATTGCAAAACATGGAAATCTGCCAGGTGTCAAATGAATAGCTGTCTACGGAATGAGAACAGGAAGCAAGAAATAGAGAATGGGAAAAAGAGGAATCGGGAAGATCCAGGACACATCCTGCACTTCTACATCCATATATAGTAAAGACAAAATGGTGGAAAGAAGATTCATGGAGACAACAGCATATGAAATGAAGCTGAGTAAAAAATGGAACATTTTTAGACCAAAGGAAGAAACCAGTGAAAAACAGACGCTGACTAATGTCAAGTTAGCAAACTCGACCTTTTGCCGGCGTGTATGACTTCAGAGCCCTATTCTCGCAACAGAAATGTGCACTTGTCCTTAAAAATGCAACACACTGCACATCAGAGACCCAAACACAAAATCTGAGCAGCTGCAACTCAGAAGTCGATAAAAGATGTTAGTAATGCATTGTTTAGATAAGTCTGATATAAAGAGGTACAATATCTCACTATGGACAAAATTGAGGGTATCACTTCCTTTGTACATAGAATCTATACAAATATCAAGAACTCTTTAGCCTGACATAATTGTGCACAGAGTAAGAATTATACCAGTATTGCTATCTAAAAAAGGGAAATAAGTAATTTAACTAATTTAAGCCAAGGAAAAACCTGTGTTCAGATTAGGTTAAATCAGGACTGACAGACAGCTCAATAGCCCTAATTTTCCAGGATACCCATACTTTGGGAAGAGAATCAAAGAACCTGCAATGGCACCTAAACTAAGACCACATATGGCAGCACTG
Organism: Pachycephala philippinensis; assembly: GCA_013397055.1. Taxonomy (NCBI): domain Eukaryota; kingdom Metazoa; phylum Chordata; class Aves; order Passeriformes; genus Pachycephala; species Pachycephala philippinensis. Next base: position 338,419 of record VWZT01012671.1, on the reverse strand, counting down.
AAAACCATCCACAGCTCAGAAGTCCCCAGCCTGGGATGAGTTTGTAAAAAGCCAGAAAAATCTAGCAGATGCCTACATATGAATGCCAGTGCACGTTTGGACAAAAGACTGGTGAGCTGGATATCTTGTCCCTACCCAAAGGCAGAGCCTCCTCTTTAAGACCTCTGGTCAGGTACGGTCAGCAGTCATATTATAGAATCATAGGATGATTTGTGTTGGAATGGTCTTTAAGTATAATCTAGTTCCTATGGGCAAGGACACCTTTCACTAGACCAGGGTGCTCAAAGCCCCATCCAACCTGGCCTTGAACACTTCCAGGAATGCAGCATTTTCAGAATGTACCTCATGTGTAGGAACAGCAGCAGGTCCAGGTTCATTTCAAAACACCTCTGAGAAAGAGAAGGCCCTCTTTTCTTGTACAGTGACTAAAGCCTACATTTGAGATAAGAGGAAGTTGCTTCCATCACCCCATCAATTCCCCAAATATGCAAACTCACGTCTGTCTCCATAAGTGCTGCACAAAATAGACAAAAGATGAGGATGAAAGGGGCACTGTCCCACTCTCCTTTTGGAGAGACAGTGTAGCCGGGGAAGTCACAGGCACGTAAGCGGAATAGGGCAAGGGGTGCCTGATCCAGCCACGTACTAGGGCAGAATTGCCTTTTCAGATGAGTTTTTTCAGCATTAAATGTAACCACCCTGAAGCCTGTATGGACAGTACAAGAATGTAACCTTTTGATGACAAGCATATGTGCCACGGATAACCTTATCAGACCTCAGCACAGGCACACACAGGTTGAAAAACATTTGGCATGACAACACAGATTTTTCTTGCAGCCTTGCCAAGCTTATCTGAGCCAATTCAATCAAACACAACAATGTATTGTTAAGTAATGAGTTTCCTAAAAAGGGCCAAACTCTGTGTTATGCCTCATAGGAACAACTGTGTGAGTGGTCCTTTTGTGCGCAAGGCTCTACAAGTTAATACGATTTGAAACCAACATCACTTTCATTTGGCTGTAGTTTCTTTCCAAAAGAAAGCTGGTTATGATTTTGCAGCAGTAAATGGGGAACTGTGCAGACTTTTAAGCTTGGTTATTTTTAATTACTGGTGCAAACATACAGGCACATGAAATAACTGATGAGAGGTGGGAACCACACTTGCAAAAAAACTGGTTCCAGCTCCCTGTTATTGAAGGCAGTCACATCTCACACAATTTTTAAAGTATTTTTGTCCAAACATAATTATGCCTATGTTAAGGATTATAGTGGCATTATTCTGTATTAAAAAAAAAAAAAAAAAAAAAAATCTTTGACCTACTTAAATAAATGAAGCTCAGTCTAACCTTCTCCCTGCTGGAGTACTGAGGTTCTCCTTGCAAGTCTGGAAGGGATACTATCAGTGACTCTACACACTGGGCAATATACATGTGGCACGTAGGGAACAATCTGCTATTTGTTTTCAGGCATTGTCCTGCCAACACAGCAAAATGTTTTCAACACCTCAAAGCTGTCACTGGACCCTTCTGCAGGACAAAATTTAAGAGTTTGTCCATACTATGTCACCTGGAATTCTGCTATGGGGCTTTGCTGTAGTTTAAAAAGCGGCTGGAAGTTTTGTTCTCGTTTCTGACCTGCCTTTGGTCACCATGGAGTTGACCTCAGAGAAGTCTCCTGCTGTCGGTCTTCCTGCCATTCTCAGCTGTTCTCTACCCCAAGGACCAGCACACCTTCCCTGTCTGTTCTGTTGCAGTGAGCTTGAGGCATAGTTATCACATAAATAAATTAGTAATTTCAAAACTCAGGCAGACAATGGCAGCTATTATGCAAGGTCTAGGTACAAACCATAGGCCAGATGAAGTCCACTCAAATATGCCGTTTTACACTGTTAGGGAAACTGGTCCCATCATTCATTATTTTTTTTATGAGTGGTTGCTATATTAGCTTGTGTCTTACGATCTAGCAGTTTTGTTCCTTGCAGGAATGTGGTCATAGGAAAACAAATAATGTAGGAGAATAGACAGACAGAAACACTTCACAAGGTCTGCATAGCAGTTGCAACCAGTGTCCTGATGCACACATAGGTCAGGGATGTGAGAGAAGTTACAGCCCACTAATGCTTATGAACAGTCAAGCTCTCAGGTCAGGTAAGAAATTCTCAGAATCACAGAGTCACAGAATGGGTCAGGTTGGAAGGGACCATAGTGGATCATCTGATCCAACCTCCCTGCACAAGCAGTGTCACCCTAGAGCATGCTGCACAGAATTGCATCCAGATGGTTCTCGAGTATCTCCAGTGAGGGAGACTCTCCAGCCTCTCTGGGGAGACAATTCAGTCTCTCTCTCTTTAAAAATCTGTTCCAGTGCTCACTTACCTGCACACGAAAGGTCTTCCACATGTTCAGGTGGAACTTTCTGTGCATCACTTTCTACCATTTGCCTCTTGACCCATTGCTTGGCACCACTAGGAAAAGCTTGGCTGCATCCTCTGACACCCTCCCTTCAGATAATTACATATGTTGATAAGGTCCCCTCTAAGTTGCCTCTTCTTGAGTCTGAACGGACCCAGTTGCCTCAGCCTTTCCTCATAAGAGACGTGCTCCAGTTGCCTCCTCATCTTTGTCCCCTACCACTGGACTCCAGTGGCTCCTTGTCCTTCTTGCAGTGAGGAGCCAAGAACTGGACAGAGCACTCCAGATGTGCCTCACAGGGCTGAGTAGAGGGGCAGGATCACCTCCCTCAACCTGCTGGCAGTGGTCTTTATCCAGGTAGTGGTTTCATCATAGAAGGCAATCAGGGTGGTCAGGCATGATTTGCCTTAAATGAATCCATGCTGACTACTCCTCATCACCTCCTTGTGGATGGAAATGGCCTCCAGAATGAGGCATTTCATCACCTTTCTAGGGATTGAGGTGGGGCTGACTGGCTAGCAGTTCCCTGGGTCCTACTTCTTTCTCTTTTTGAAGACTGGCATGACGTTTGATATCTTCCAGTCCTCAGGCACCTTTCCTGACTGCCATGACCTTTAAAAGATGATTGTGAGTTGCCTCATTATGGTGTCTGCCAGCTCCCTCAGTACTTGTGGATGCATCCCGGCAGGGCCCATCAACTTGTGGCTTTTGAGTTTGCCTGTGTATTCTCTAACACAATCCTCCATGACCAGAGGAAGGTCTTTCTCTCAGTGGTCCATACTGCCTTTGGAGTCTTCTCCAAGAGAGAATGGAGCCTCAGAAGTTGTTTTGTCCATCCTTCTTGAGGCTTCCAGACATGTCAGTGATACTTCATGGGCAATGACATCAATCAGCAGCCACAAAAACTCAGTGAAGACTCTTGATTCTCATCTGAAAAGAAGGAAACTAGAGACAGCCCCTACTTTTGCAGTGTCTGAAACTTACTCAAGTATAGCCTAGAAAGCTGCAGGTCAGGGCATGGTCATCAATGATGTCACACCTAACCTCACACTTTGCTGAAGTTTTTCATTAAAAATGTTGCTATTGTTATTGTTATTATTAATTACTTGCTCATTTCACGATAAAGAATACAGACAAAAGGAAAAGTGAACAGAAGGCATACAAGAGTATATTCACAGTTAATGGAAACCTTCACCTGTCAACTGCACTACCTTCAACACAGTTGAGATGGTTCAGTGTAAAATCTGGTTCATAATGCTGTGGGATTCTGACACACATTTAATAGCCATACTCCTAGCCTCTTCCCTGCCTAACACTGTCCCCAAACATGTAATTTCTAGTTTGATAATACAGGAGTTGTTTTATGTGCAACTGGGAGCTCAAAATCTTCTAATTTAGGGAATTTACTCTATGAGTAAATTCCCTAAATTAGAAGATTATACTCAATAATCAGGTAATTGCCAGACACATGGCCATTAGGACTCTAAGACACCTCACTTTTCATGCCAGGTGATCCACACAGAAAATATTGTGACACAGTTTCCTAGTGGTACCAGTTTTCTTTCACCTGGGAACACTAAGAAGTCCATTTCATGCTTTCAGGCACTAAGTGTGCAAACCATAGGAGTTGTGACAGCTCTACATGTAAGAGCTGATTACTTTTTGTTTAAAAAAATTTGAACCCAAACCTATCTTGATTCAGCTATAATCCAGTGCCACATGCTGGCTATCTAGTCCATCTATAGAGACAAGTAATTATCGTTTGTCCAGGAGGTATGTGACCAAGATATCAAGAACACTTCTCCCAGTTAATTCTTTAAAGATTAGATGTCTGGTAGACCTGGACAGTAAGACATGGGAAATACTCGCTTTTTATCTTGATCTTAAGCAGCACTGTGTTCCCAATTCTAATGGCAAAATTAGAAATTATTTTTATTCAATGAGAGGCTTTTTCAACCAACAAGGAAATCATTTTATGAGTGTTGCTCTTTTTATTATAGGCATGCAACCACTGCCTTTCACATGAAATAATTCTTAGACATTTACATTTGAAAAACAGGACTGTAAATAATGAGTTTGAATACCTAAGGGAGTGAGGATATAAAATCATGGCTTCTAAAATTAAGTAATTTTTAAAGCTAAGCATGGTCACAACGTCTTTCAATAGGTGTGAGGGTACCCTAAAACAAAAATAACATTTTTTCACCTCTCTAGTTTTGAAGTGTGACTGATTGTATTTAAAACAAAACTTCAAAGAATTTTTTTTTTTTTTGTGCTGTGGTTATGAATAGCAAGTTTCATCCCTGAAAGTTGTAAAATGACCGAGACATAAATCTTGCAAAAGCAAAGTTTAGAATAAGCACAATAATTCAGACCTAACTGCATGGTCATAAATAGGATTCTTTAATGTATAATAGGGTCCAAAATTTCATAACTCTCACAATAAATCTTGTTCTGGTCTGGGGAAAATGGCAGGGTCATGCTCAGATGTGCTCATTTAGATTTATAATTTCTTTTAGCCTGGTTCATAAGACTATTGCCTCAATATCATTAGTGAGTTTTGCAGGCAATATAAATCTTGGATGGTGCTTTTGCAGAAGGCTAATAATTTGTCCTAATTGTAACTCATGGTTACATTGAATCATTTTCTCACATCATTAAATTAATTTTGTTTTCTCTCAAAGTCTATAAAATCCTTTCTCACAACATTCTAGACATTTCAACCCTGCATGGAAAGGAGCCATACAGAGGGATTTCACATTAAGTGACAGTAGCATTAATACCAAAACAGTAATAACTAAACAAAACAAATCAGAGGCTCCAGTTCCACATTCAGCATGTATTATCAGTAAAAATCAGATGTACTGATCAGTGATGCAACTTGCAGGCAGGAGTTAGGAGTGAGAAAGCCTGGGATTTCCTGCCAGCTGCATCACAGAGTTCCTGTCAGATGCTGGCCTCATCACTCAGCTCTTGCAATGCTGCCAAGCCCCAACATGCAAATTAATTAACCAACTCTTCACTTCACCAGCCTCTGAGATTAAAAAAATATTCCTGCAAGTGCCTCTTGTTTCTTTGCTTTCTAGGCTCACGGGGGTCCTGTTTTTCAGGTTCTCACCACTGCCTTCCAGAACTGCACACACAGCCCATTTTATTCCTGAATAGAATTTATATTCTCATGCAATCTCTTGGCTCCAGGAGCTGGAGTGTTCACAAGAAATGTATCATGAGGTCTGCAGTGGAACCAAGAATTGCTAACTACTGTCCTTGGTGGGTCCTGCATGCAATGAGAATTCTCTTTCACTGGTTGCAACTACTTCACATGGTTTTACAAAGACTTCATTCACTTTTGCAGGTCTCTGAACTGCTCAGGAGAAAGGTGCAATATCTGTGCTGTGCACAAAATATGGTAACATCTAGCTTTGAAGTCTGCTCAGCTGTTGGCCAGACAGCTGATGAGGCTTATCCAATTTCTAGAGCCCTTCATCTGCTCTATGAAATGGAAAATAGCTGTATTTATATAAATAATAAATGAAATGCCAGGAGGTGGCACTTGAAAATATTTACTATGTTTCCTGTGCTTTACTATGGCCAATAAAAACATGTTACTGTGTACTGCAAATGGTTTCCTCTGTGCAGCTCTTCACATCAGCTTGTAACAAGTGGGGGTTCGGTTCCTGTGCTCAGTTGTGTTGGTGCCTGTCAGTGTAACCCCATCTTGCTTGCTGCAGCGGTGGTAGTGCAAAAGAAGAGCCACGTTCAGCCCTGCATCTGTCCCCTGCATGTGACTGCTTCTGGGCTCCAACACACAAGGGGCTTTCCTTAACCTTCACACAGACCAAGCACCCAGCTTTGGGAATAGTGGCTTGCAGCGGAGACACGTTTTTTATAACACTGGCTTTCTAGAATTGTATTCTTGCAAGATTTAACTGCATACAAAACAACTGTTAATAAGGTCTTCTTTGATCTTTTCACAGACTTCCACGCTTATTTCATTTTACTGCACTTTGAAGTAATTGTAGGCTATGGTATGGAAATACAGATGGAAATCTCTCTAGAGAAGCATGGGGAAATTACTGCAGTTGGAGAACCATAGAAAACTGAGCTACAAGGGACCATGAGAGGTTATACACTGAAAGCATTTGATTTAGCATGGATTTTGGAAGATTACTACAGTATAACAACGTCAAATCAATTTAAAATTGTTCTTAGCAGCACTGTTGTGTTAAAAAGGAAGGATACTTGTTTCTCAACGCCTGGTGAAATAAAATAAGTTGAACATTTCTTATTCTGAAATAGTTTTCAACATGTGAACTCTGCCTTTCTCCCTGCTCGAGGCATTCCACAGCAGTGAAACTTCAAAAAGATATTGCACTTGTAGTTAGTGATCTCTTCTCAGAAATTCTAGAGAGAGTAGAATCAGATATGGCATACCACAAAATTTTATGTGGTGGTTTTGTAATGAGAGAAACAATACTTCTTGATGCAGAAGGGGAAAATGGTCCTCTGGTGTGCTTTTTTACAGTAGCTGGGAAAAACTAGCAATATGGTAGAAAGTAATTTTATTTTTGACCTCTCAAATTCCTTCCAAAGTGCTTTCATGTGCTACAAGAACTGAGCTGTCACCCCTACACAAATTACTTGAATTCTATAATCTCTTTCCATTACTCTGCCAAATCTGAGTTTCTTAATCCCTTCCCTTCCCTTATTGGAGGGGAAAATCTGTCCTGCACCCACATAGATTGAAGTGATATTAAAAGGCTGAGGAGAGAACACGTGCACTCGTTTGCCTTTCAGCAAGGAATAAATTGTAAAAGCAGGAAACTGCCTCTGAGTGTTAAGGAAAAGAAAGAAGATGTGACACAGGAGTGAACCTGATTTTGTGTGCCCTGATGTAGTCCATAGGTAATTCTGCTGAAGCAGCAGTCACGCAGGGTTCAGTGCCACCGAGAGCAGAGTTAGGCCACTTCAGCATGGCTTGTCTCTATCACAGTAGGCACACATGAGGGCAGTTTACATTTTATTGCATTGTAGATGTGCTACTCTTCCTGCACTACTTAGAGTCAGCCAGTAAAGATCTTACAAGGCAGCAGGAAAACAAGAGAAGCAAGCAGTAACTTAGCCACTAAAGCATATGTCCATAAGCATCTAAGCATTGTAAGATGGTGAAGAGGTTTTAACCCTTTTCTTACCTTTCTGAAACGTTCTTTGAGCACTCATGAACTGCCATGACAAACTGTAGCACTCAGAACCTCTCATACTTCTGGGAGCCCAGGAAAGTTTTCTGCTTTAACAAAAAATCGGTGAAAAGCCAGCCTTTCATGTGGGGAAAAAAATCACTGCAAACCAAATCCTGTAGCCAGGAGGAGTCCCTCTGTGGTCCACAGGCCTTCTGATTCATTGGCAAGGTTAAGAGAACACCCTCCTCCCCCCGTCCTCCACCCCCCCACATACTTTTTTTTTTCAGAAAAAGACACAGGTAAGCATGAAGTAAGCATGAAGTAACTTGTGTGAACCAGCAGAGGCTATCAAGTCCTGAAAATGGGAAAGCTAATTTTTACAGCCATCGCTGTATTGTAAACTGCACAACAGTCTCAGCATAACTGCTCCCCATCCCAGCCATCCCACCCTTTCTGAGGGTCTTGGGCTAAATGAGACACATTCCCTCTGGTTTATAGAAAATAAGAACAAGATGTTGGTTGTAATAACAACTGGCAAGTTGAAGGAAATAACGCCTGGATCTCCATAGTGGACAAAAGCCTCTCAGGGATAAAAAATGAACTATTTCCTCTAGCAAGGGCTTCCAGACCACACTACATCAGCCACTTCAAACTGGCCTGTGCCAAAACAGTACTTGTCTCCATTAGCAGTGGTTTGGTTGTCAGACTTGCTCTCGAACTCTCACTGCCAAGGGCTTCTGACCAACACAAAGTTGACTCTGAGCACTGTATCCACCTGGCAACTGGCTCTGCCAGGATGTCCTCCACTCTGAAACTGCAAATGCAGATGCCAGCTCCTCAGCTGAAAAATACAGATGCTAACCCTGTTCCTCTCATCTCATTTTCACTGAGTAGTCCTGCTTTCTGATACTGTAAGCACATGAGCCTGCAGCAGGACTGGAGATCTGGGCTAAGATATGAACACTGGTCTGAGCAAGACCCAGAGTTTATGGTGGGGCTGTAAAGCACTCTGGAGCTTTTTGGGGTACTGGATTGGGAGCTTTAATACGTATAACAAAAAAATCAGAGTTACATTGGTACTTGCATTACAGCTCTACTTTAAGTGATTTCTAATTCTTGCGATATTTAATTTGCAATTGTCCTGCCTCAGTCATTTTATATAGTAACAGACAGACTCATTCCCGTTGGAGAAAAGGGACCATTTTGCCACATTTTTCAGCACAGGGAGCAGAGAATGTAATCCCACAGCTTTCACTGAATGATGTGCCAAATCCTCATTCATACAGGCAAATTACCTTTAAAGGTTACTCATAGGTGAATGGTTGTAGGATCAGGCCTACAGAAAGCACTTGTTGGTTTAATTTGCTCTTGCATTGTCTTTAGTCTGTCCTGGTATCACTACTGAAACTGCAGCCAGCCATCCTGTTTAAATCAAGTCCATGTATTTTTGTCTCCACAACTGTGAGAGGACAAGTCACGAGCATTGTGCTCTCAATAAAGCAGAATCTTCTCAGTGAGTAGTGTGCCAGTGGCAATACACTGAAATATTGAAGCTGAGAGTACAGCAGGTATATAGATTTTGACAGAAAATTAAATTATAGTAGACAGTTCTATTTCCTTGCCCCCTCAATTACTTCTGTTAATGATATATTCCGATCAATAAAACTATGTTAAATAAAACAGAAAAAGAAATTGCATCAGCTATGTTTGGAACCTATTCCTAAATCTTTCAAATTGCTTTCTGTAAATGAAGAAATGTTTTTCCCAGCCCTCGTAGGAGTGAAATTTTCCTTTTTCAGAAGAAAAAGTAACCTGCATCCAAGGAAGAAATCAAATGAATAGTGTGATAAGGTGCTGCTTTCTTCAGGAACCTTTTGCTCCACCTATATGCATGTAAATACTGCTATGACAGGCATTCTTGCTTTAATCACATTTTCATTGTCAGCAATCCTCCCTTTTCCTCCATATCTATCAGTCACTTGTGACATGTCTTTACTCTTTATTGCCTGACAATACCTGGCCTGTGATAACTACCAATTTTCATGTTCATAACAATTACATCACTGTTGCCATCCACTGCTTTGTTTCTTTCAGGTTGCATTTCTGAGCTTATCATAAAACAAAAAGCTGTTCATCTATCTGAGAAGTCATCAAACAACACCTAGAACAACACATATTTATATTGGGAGAATGGCAAAGAGACACCCCACTGCACTAACACCACCACTGTGGAGGCTAATGTTAATGCAACGCAAACAATATTCATCTCAACTCTCATCTGAGTTTCACTCAGATTTACTACTCAGATTGATCCTGCAGGAGTACATCTCAGATCCCTAAATAACAAGTAGTACTGACTCTCTGAGCAATACCTTCAGTGCAGGTTTGGGAGCTGTGTGAACAATAGCAATTCCAGGGGTGGATTTCAGAAATCATGGGGTTGACCACATTTTAATTGCCTGATGTTCAGACTCTTATTAATGAACATGTGTTTCCATTTCTCTTAAGATCTTTTCAACATTTCTGGCCATGTGTGTTATTTGCCTAGTAACCTTCATGTATGAATCTCAGGTGTGAATTTACTTATGTGATTTGCCAGTGGCAGGGGATGAGATGGGACAAAAGGAGGTGAAAGGTTAAGGGGGTTGTTTCTCCTCTATTAAAGCCAGTTTTTTCAAGGCAGGAAATGTGGCCGTGGGGTCACAAGGCAGTGCTGTCCTTCCCTTCAGGCTCAGGCTGGAGCTGAGTTTATCGCTGCTGAAAAGAAAGGTACACATTGCCATGATCCAGACTCAGCACTGGAAGTGGTTTCTTCAAGAAGTATTACAGACCCAGAAAGCACATTGATTGTGAAAGTTCTCACACACTTTCACTGTAGTGTTTTTGTCCTACAGTCACCACCCTTCCTCATGCTATGTTGTTACACTGATCTGCATTCAGTGACAGGGTCTTCAGTTTGCGCAGAAATTTTGCAGATCTACTGGCAAAGCTTCAGATAAAGTTCAAAAGAGGCAGCTAATATTCATTAGCACATCAATTCAGTAGAACAATGCTTTTATTCATTCTGGGCCTTGGAAATTAGCTGGCTGTTTCTCTTCTGACACTTAGCAGTACAAAGCTAGTGCTTTCAGACCCAAGTTGCTCTGAAGTTACCAATTTTTAATACATCATCACCAATTTTCTTGACTGACTCGGTCTTCTGAGCACTGATTTGGAGCAGCCTGATCTGACCTGACCTTACCTGACCTGCTTTTCCTTTCTAAAATATTTTGTTATTTTTACAAATCTAAAACTTTTGTTTCCAATTGTCTGTTATCTCAGTGTGAAATTAGCTGTATGTCCTTCAATGCCTCCAAGCAGAGTAAAATTCTCTCCATTATGATTCAGTGCTGAAATATTGCAATGAGTAAATGACCTTGTCCAGACAGCGTAAAAGCTGCATCCCTAGCCCTTGTAAGAAAGGAATAGAAAGGAGATGCTAGACTATCTTCTCATCTGATTCCTTTTCCCATCACAGCTACCAAAACTGCAGGGAGGAAAGAAGTAGGGAATAGAGGGTCAAGGCAGAGCTCTGCTTATCCTTGTTCTGCTTTGCGGCTCCAGAGGGAGGTTTTCTGAGGAAGTCTGAGAAGATCAAAAAGAAGTTAAGCCCTTAAAATTTTACAGTTTCAGCTATGTTGCCATAATAGTCTCTTTTTTGCAACAGTATTAGAATGATGCAGGTCACTTGCCTTAGTGTCACTGCATAAGATTCATCCACCAATTTATGCATCTTGCTTATCCATAAGCATCTGGTGGAAAAGTCCTCGGATGAAAGTGCTTTAGTTAGTTGCACTGTCAATGGAGAGAAGATGTAAGAGTCATTGAGAACCTCAGAGAAAGGCCCTACTCTGATGCATTCATTTAAGTGGAACTGATTCTCCTTGGCCAAATCCTTAGTTCCTCTCCTGCCGTACTGCATCAGTCCCATCTCCAGCCTCAGAGCCACCCTTTGCATTTTGCTCAGGTGTGTTCAGAGTCAGTTCCTTTTGGAGTACCCTCAGTAACAGTGGCCACGTTCTTAAAACATTACTCCTTGGAGTCTGTGCCTCCCATTTCTTCCTCAGTTTCCCTTTCACCCTGGCTTGTGCTGCCAGATTAACACCAGCTAAATTTTGGAGGCAGGACCATCCCATCCCTTTCCCCTTCCCGTGCTGAGAGGAACTGCAGCTGTGCAGGTGCAGGGGAGGGCACACATCTCTAGAGCCAGTGCAGAGAATGGGAGTGTCAACCCCTGCACACTGCATCCCAGCACGGAGCTGCTGCTCTGGAAGGGGCAGGGGTTTGTTCTGTATTAGTATGATTTGTGACTTTGTACTTTTCTCCTTGCCTTGAATAGTGTCTTCTTGGATCAGATCAATCACATCAAATCATGTCATGTAAAGCATGTTAGTGTGGGAGTTGGACAATATTAATTAAAATTTTTTATGAGCTCCAGAGAGAAAAAAATTATTCCATAAACTAAAACTAAATAAAAATAAAATTAAAAAATTAAAGTTAAAATTAAAATTAATGTTTTGTGTCCTCCTAGTGATCCATTTGAAAATTGGGTAGCTGTCTCTTAGAGATGAAATAACTCTGCACCTTTCAAACAGGATGAAATTAACTGAGCAGGTCTTTCCTCTGTCTTGCAATACCCAAGACAACTACATACCTCCAGTTTAAGACAAGTTCTGTAGTGACAGAGAAAAATACCAGGCAAATACCTGCACTGAGGTCAGTACAGGATTAGGCCTCCATCAGTGGTGTCAGCCTATATGAATTTTAGGGTAAAACTTGTCCAAAGTATATAGGTGAGGAAGACTTAATACCCATGTTTGGGTATTATACTTATCTTCTGACAGCAAATGCCTTTGCATACCAATAATCATTGCTGCACAGGTCTGAAGTTCGGGGTTACAACCAATAATTAATACAAAAAACATTACAAGTGCCAGTCAATAACAAACCCACAAAACAATTTCTATTGCTACTGTATGGATTACATTAGTCTTACTTTACACAACTTAAACCAACTGTTTGCAAAGCCCTGAGCACTGGCTAGAATAAAGTCTCAACGTGTTAATTCCTCATCTTTTTGATAACATACAATTGCAGTTATTTGGAAATTATAGTTTTGTATACACTAGTTAGTGATAACTTTTTATTTAAAAAATAATTGCAGAGTTTCTGAATTATATGTACTGGCACCTGCTTAGTAGGGGGCTTTTGACAAAAAACCATTCCTCTGCTTGTGTTCAAGAGTCTATAATGAACAATGGATGTTGCCAGAAGAAAATAGCAAACTATTATAAAACAAAGATGTAACAGTAGTGCTGGAAAAAACAGGATAACAATCAGAAAGCTTTTCTAGCAAACTGGCTGCACTCTTGGTCCAAACTGGAGTAGTCCTTTGGGTTTTATAGGGTTGTGATGAATTACTTCAGCTGACAAGCCCAACACATTAAATTTCCTTCTCTTTCTCTCCCACCATCTATGTAAGATAGCAGAAGGAAGAGATAAATAAGAAATAAAAACCATTGTCTTGATAGATGAAAATGAGCTCTGATGCTCTGGTTAGTCCAAACACAGATTTTGTCCCTTTCACCTAGAAACCAAGGAGGTGGACAACAGAAAATTGGAATACCATGTTTTCCTTTCTGTACACCTAACATTTCATAAGGGAAGAAAATACTCTAAGAATATGGACTTTAACACTGTGAAAGCAACAGGAAAAAACTTGTCCCTGGAGGGCAAGAATAAACTAGACTTTGTTTGTAGGTGAAAGAGAAAAAATAGTAGCCAACAACACATGAGCACAGTAGATTTATCTATCTGACCCAGCACAGGTGTAGCAACCACATCTGCTTGGGACTGTAAGCATCATGAAGAAATTGCCATCCTGGAGAAATTTCAGACTAAAAGAGCCCAAGCAAGCTGGCAGTCCCCCTCTGTGATACCCTGGTTTGACAAACATTTAACATAACGTCTCTCAACTATTCCATTTTGGCACAAAAGCAGGACACAGACAGCATTGTTTTTCTCGAAGGAACAGGCAGTTGTCTTTGTAAAAGGTTAGATATTCAAGCACATGTAGTTTAAGCGCAAGTGGCAGATTTGTTCCATGTCCCAGGTCCAATGCTGACAAATGGTGCAGATACACTCAGAAAGGAGAGGCAAAGGATGAAGCTCTGAACAAGCTCAATAACTCAATTTCACTGTAAGCATAGCACAATCTCAGTTTGGAGTAATTTTTTTGGTTGTAAGCCAGGCAGGTATGGGTAGAAAAAGTGAAATCATGTAAGTCATCTATGAAAAAATGCAAGCAAAATATGTGGTCTACTTGTTCACAAGTGTTCAACGACAATGGGGTCATACTCTTGATGGAACTCAAAAGGATTGCCACCTGATGGTGATTTCCTGGCCCCTACCAAAACCAAAGGATCCCAAGCCCAGAGAATCATCCACTGACTGATTTTGCACCAAAACAGTCTGTGAAGCATCAGAACAATGTCTACTGAGGGAACCGTGGCAGTAACAAAGAGCTGAAGGTTGCAGCTGTTCCAGCTAGGCCTACATGAGCATTTCTGTCCCTGAGATAAAGACATGCAACACCTGTGAATTATCTGGGCTTAAGATGTCATTGCTCATCATATCCTTTCCTGAGCAAGGGATAAGAGGAAAACAGAAAAAGGTGAAGAGCAAGTAAAGAACAACAGAATGAAATTCTACATACATTTCCCTAGGAAGGAGACAGTGTTAAAAAAAGAGACAAAAGGTTTGAATTTGTGAATCTGTTGAATTAAGGCTCAAATAGTGGATTCCATCCTAGGTAGAGGAGATCTACTTTGTCTGGCTCTGCAAAACTTTGCGAGCCAAAATAGCCAAGACTGCTCTGGTTCTGGGTCTATAGCTCAGTCAAATGTTTGTTGATTTCACTGTTTAATTTCACTGGAAGTTCCTTTCCCAAGCCCCTTTATTAATTGAAAGTTATGTGAAGTATTTCCAAAGTCATTCTGCAGGTTGGGCAGACCTAAGATTAGAGCAATTTTGGAACATTTTCCAAGGCATTCAGACAATGTCAAGCCCTACTGGAATCCCAACAATTGCAGTGTCACTGACAGACTTGCAGTGTGCAGTATCGTCACGAATGGCCCTCAGGACATGACAGCAAAGGTATTTTACCCTTCACAGCACATTCAGTAGCCTTTTTGTATTGTTTCCCTCCTTTCCTAGGAGCAAACAGGAATAGGATGAAAACATGTAGTTGAGCATAAAATAATTAATTTCTATGACTTAAAAGAGGTGGGTTTTCTTCCCTTGCTTAAAATTTATCATTTTATTTTGAAGAGTGTCTGCTTGATATCTGTGGTTTCAGAGAAAGCCATTCAAGTTGTGAGAAATTGTTTTCCTCCTGTACTATATATCTTCATAAAGCCAGCAATGTAGCTGCAATTCAAGGATCATTTTTCTTCCTCTTTTTGAAATATCTAGTTAGAAAGGAAATCACTCAGAAGGAGTGCAACAAAAAAATTAATTATAGCAGAGAACTTACAATGTAATGGTGAGAATTGTGCTGGCCCTGTTGGATATAGATATGATTGGGAAGAAGAATGATCAGGAGGCCCAGTGTTTCTCTGGGATCAGAGGCAGTGCTCATCAAAGAAAGATCTCATCTGTACAGAGATTCCCCATGTGCTTCGTCACTGGCTTTTCTGTGAAGACCCCAAACCTCACTTAGTGAAATGATCTCATTATATTGGATACTGCTAATACTTGTAAGGGGGATTAACACAAAGGCTTAGCTGGATTGTAGCAAACCACACGGATTGGACCCATAAGAATGAGACAAAGGCACTGTACAAAACATTATATTCCTTAGTACATTACTCTGTAAATGCCAACAGAGGGTGACATCAATTCCTAACTCTTAACTAGCTGTGTCTGTGATGGGAGTGGGAAGGGAGAGGAAAGTAGGATAGTGATGAGGATGTGGTAGAGTGATTATTGAGGGTGTGACTAAACTTGAGCTCTGCTCTAAATTATAATGTCCTGTTTAGTATCAAATCAATAAAATATTCTGTAGAAGAAAAACAAAAGTAATAATTTTTTTTAATAGCTACTTGAAAGCTGAGCAGAGAAACTGGTAGAATGAGTAGCAGAAATATACTCTTATCAGAGAAAAATGCATTGAATAGGATACAAAAAGAAAATTCAACTGTTGGATTTTCCTGTGTTTCTTCTATCTATTTACTGGTTTATATTTTAGAGTGCCTTTTTCTCAAAGCTAAACTTTGCTTCAGAATGGGATAATGTGCTTTTCACAGATATGGACACTTGGAACTGCAGAGTAAAAAGAGTACCACTGAAATGCCAGCAAAAGTTGTATGAACAGTTCCACACAGTGCAAGGAGATTAGGCAGTCCTTATCCACACCAATGAAATATCAAAACATCTCTTTCTGGTCTACAGTACAGGTGTGACAACCAAAGAATCAGAATTATTTTGTCTTCCAGTCTCTTCTGTCACGCTCTTTTTGGCACTTTGCACAAACTAGATGGATTAGGGTTCACAGTTGTGAAGAGCTCTGCTGATATTACAGAAAAAAATGGTATTTGTTGAAATACAATTCCTCAAACAACTTTGTTGGTACGTTGACCCTCACGGAAAACTGGTGCCCACCAGTTGCTCTATCACTCCCCTTCTCAGCTGCACAAGAGAGAGAAAATACAATGAAAATGTTGTGGATTGAGACAAGAACAGTGAGAGATCACTCACCATCATGGGCAAAACAGTCTCACCTTGGGAAAACTAATTAAACTTGCTACCAATCAAATCACTGTAGGATAATGAGAAGTAAAAACACATCTTAAAATACTGCCCTCTCAACCCTCCCTTCTTCCTGGGCTCAACTTCACTCCCATTTTTCTCTAACTTCTTCCCCCACCAATGGGAGATGGTCCTCCACAAACTTCTCCAATCTAAGTGTTTCTCATGGGCTGCATTTCTTCTTCCAGCATGGGTCCCTTCCACAGGGTGCAGTCCTTCAGGAACAAACTGCTCCAGTGTAGGCCCCCAATGGAGTGACAAGTCCTGCCAGCAAACCTGCTCCATCATGGGATCCTCTCTCCACAGGTCCTGCCGGGAGCCTGCTCCAGTGTGGGCTTCCCATGGGGTCACAGCTTTCTTTGGGCATCCCCCTGCTCTGTTGGGGTGTCCTTCATGCACTGCAAATGGATCTCTGCTCCACCATGGACTTTCATGGGTTGCAGGGGCACAGCTGCTTCACCATTATCTGCACCATGGGATGCACTGGAATCCCTGGTCCAGCACCTGGAGCACCTCCTCCCCTTCCTTTTACACTGACCTGAGTGTCTGCAGGGCTGCTGGTCTCACATGTTCTCACTCCTCTCTCTGGCTGCAGTTGCTGTTGTGCTGTAACTTTCACCCTTAAATTTGTTACCCCACCCAGAGGCGACACCATTGATGACACTGGGCTCCATCTTGGCCAGCAGTGGGTCTGTCTTGGAGCTGGCTGGCACTGGCTCTGCTGGACAAGGGGGAAGTGTCAAGTAACCTCCCAGATGCCACCACACCCAGTCCCTCCCAGTACCAAAACCTGGCCAAGCAAACGCAATACAAAATATGTGGCACTTCTTATCTCAGAGGGCACGTACCAGAGAGGTAATCCTGCAAGCACCTAGACACTGTCAGCAGCTGTTGAGATGATGATTTTATTTTGCTGATAGCAATTTAGTTGCTTGAATTNTTGTTTTATCTGTATGAAGATAAAATTATAGTGGGAGGTGTGTGCATGTTAACTGCCTTCCAGCTTCACCAAGGAAGACTACTATTGACTGGTATTGATTAAGTGGGATGAAATCCTCTTTTAATTTTTTCTCTGAAGAGGAAAGCGAATCGGTTCTTTTATTAAATAACACACAGAGAAAAGGCCTGTTTCCAAACCATATACTGCTCAGATATTGACACTTCCCACGTCTGTTTGTGTTTGTCTCCTTTTGGTGGAACTGCTTTCCCAAAGAAAAGCACTAATGGGGAGAAGTTTAGAACCCCACTCGTGATATTTATAAAACAACCGCGCTGTGTTGGGCTCTTCACCACAATCAGCTGTTCAGTGCCCTAATTAGACTCTCTAAACCCATTCCCCTGGCACAAGAAAAGTCACAGGGTTATTAGCGCTGTGGTCCCAGGGAAAGACAATCAGATAAGACACTGACTTGCTAATTAGCAACTGCTACTTCAGGCTTATTAGTTTGAAAGGAAGAGTCATTAAAGTCAATTTAAAGAAACCTTAAGACCACATTGTTTTGGGGTTTTTTGTTTCTAGGTACTAAGCTCTTGTAATCCTCTGAGGTCTTTGTCTCTATTACATTAAATTTCAGTCTTCTAAAACTGCTCCTTTAACTCTGAGCAGATCTGGGTGCGGTGCCCTTGTTGCCTTACTGATGATTCTGATGTGGGAGCCCACAAGAAGTAGATTGGGTCTAATTGCTTCAAAATATTATTTCTCCAGCTTCCTAGTTTATCTGAGGATGTTCCAGCTCAAAACTGGATGTTCCAGCTGGATGTTCCAGCTCAAACTGCTATATAAAGTAGCAACCTGTAGATCTCATTTCTGAGAGAAGACTGTTTTGCTCTTCCAAAATAATGCTTCTGATGCAGCCACATTAATACTGTCAGGAGTAATCCTAAATTACTCTACCTGCGTCCTGCTTTTATTCTAGGACTTTTTTTTTCCAGGAAATATTTTAGGATGGGCTGATCACTTCAAAATATTGTTATTTATTTTGGAATAAATTGTTCACTGGGAAGACAATGCCATGCAATTTCTGTGCATTAACAATCTTATTTATTTTTAATTTAACAAGGAGATGTAGGATTAGGAGAGAACCTTTCCAAGTCATCCTTATATTTTAAGTGAATTTTGAGTTTATTCCTTGACAGTTCAGCATGAAGAAGTACCGGTTTCTGCAGCTGAAAAAATGTGTGAACAGTTATATTAGAAAACTGTTAGCAGAAGGCTGGGGGCCACATGTTGTCCTGGAAATGTAAGGACATTTTTAGTGGGTAAAGTGGAGGAACGCTCAGGGAAGTGAATACACTCAAAATCTATATTCCACTGAAGACTGTCACGAACTCCTTATTAATTAAGAGGCCAGAGGTTGCATGGATGTACAACATGGATTTGAGGTAAGACCTTCTGGATGCTGCCACTTCTGTGTGCTTTGTTCAAAGGAAGGTGTTTTGTACAGGAGTTTGTTTACTCCTGCATACAATTGGATTAAAAAAAAAACAAACCAACACGTTTTGCTTATCAATTAAATTAAAATGTTGAGATACATATTACCTTTCTTTTCCCCCTTCTATCAAATACATCCGTTCCGGGCCTGTCACTACAAAAAAGACGTTGAGGGGCTGGAACAACTCCAGAGAAGGGCAGTGGAGCTGAGGAAGGGTCTGGAGCATAAGTCCTGTGAGGAGCAGCTGAGAGACCTGGGGTTGTTCAGCCTAGAGTAAAGGAGGCTCAGGGGACCTTATCTCTCTCTACAACTGCCTGAAAGAAAGTGATAGACAGGTGGGGGTCAGTCTCCTCTTCCAAGTAACAAGTGATAGGACAAGAGCAAATGGCCCCAGGATGTGCCAGGAAAGGTTTAGACTGGAAATTATGATAGCATTCTTCACTGAAAGGGTTGTTAAGCATTGGAACAGGCTGCCCAGGGGAGTGGTGGAGTCACCACCCCTGGTGGTATTTAAAAGACATGTAGATTTAGCACTTAGGGACATGGTTTAGTGGTGGGCTTGGCAAGGGTTAATGGTTGGGCTCTGTCATCAATTCTATGATTCTGAGTACCAGGGAGCTGCAAGAATACGGAATTGTAGGAAGCATTTCTCATACTGTGACATTATAGTATCTTTCCATATTTGCTTTTGTCTGTCTCTTGGTAATATCCAGGGACTTCTTGCTGTTATACAGATTTTTAGAAAGGCGTGTGATTCTCAGTAGGAGTAATGGAAGTGACAGTGACAGAACAAATTACTAAGGTAAAAGAAAACCCTGAACAGGAAGATTGTGTTACTGAATTACGCATATTATCTATTATCATTAAAATAACTATAATTTATCAAATTGTAATGTGACCAAAAACAGGCTAACTTGAAAGTAAAGTCTGATGACACACAGAAAATGGGATTTTATGATGTCTTCTCTGTGACCTGAGTGAGTTTTGATAATTCCAGATAATTTCTAGTGGATGCTGAAATAAACCTAAAAGATGTAAAAATGGAGTTCTTTTCTCACTGCATTCCCTCGCAGCCACATTACACCTGTGTTTCTGTAAGTGAACAGTGAGTTTTAGTATCCACCAAGACACAGTTGATTTTTTTACTTCTGGAGAGTGAATGTTAAATGTATGCCTGATACCAGCAGAAAAAGCGAGTAGGACAAAGAATGGCACCCAAAATTCCCTTTTGTTTCTCAAAACATGGGTTTGAATGACCAATCATAATTTGCAGCTTAGCCTGCACCCAAGCAGTTTTGCTTAGGGATTTCTCCTTAAGATGTGTGCAAGATCATAATTAATTCCTTTTAAGTTCTCCTCAAAACAAATTTCCCCAACAAAAACTTTTGGATTACCCTTTAGGACCTCCAGCACCTGTTTTGGTTTAAATTTTGATTTTAAACTTTCTCTTTAATCCTTCTTCCTACCACACCAAAGGAGGTTTTTCTGCTCACCTATTGCCTGCATCCTCACAATTCTGACACATGCCATGTCTCCCATCAAACCTGCTGGGCAGTAACCAGCACAAACCAACATTCATTCTTTAGTGGGGTTCAGAGCACCACAAAACTCAGTCACTGTTGTAACTGGCTACTAGACCCTTCTCTGAAGGCTGGGAGTTAGTTTTGTGCATTGGAAGTGCACAGGCTCTGTCTGCCCTGCTGTCTGGCTCCACGCTTGTGAGTTGGCGTTTGTCTGGAGAGTAGGTTGGCCTTAGAATTGATTATTTGTTTCAGTGATTTCTTAGAATTTTTACATTTAAATATCTTCCTTTTTTTTTTTTTTTTTTTTTTACCATGGCTCAGTAAGTCCTATCCCTCTCCCTGTTAGCACCAACAATCAGACTTGCCCTTGGCATTCTCTTTCCTGTGCTCCACAGGTGTGGGAATGCAAGCAGAGCAGGGGCAAACCTGATAAAAGAGATGGGCACCCAAGAAGTGTAGGTGGAATTAAGACAGCTGCCCCAAAACATTGACCCTGAATCTCTGCTGATCTTCACCTTCCCTCCTCAAGCGTGTACCTCCTGGGAGGTGTCAAACATGTGAGCCTCCTCCTGTTTTCACATTCACCATTCAAGCAGTTTCTGTGCAAACTGTGGTTATGGCTGCTACTTTCTCCCCAAACGTAACAGGAAAATTAGAAGTCTCCACCTCTTCCCTCTTGTATATCCCACTGGGTCAGAATGCTTGCCCAGAAGTGGCAGAATCAGGCCACTTATCTTCTCTACCTGAGACCATCCATACTTGCAGACTATTTCTGCAGTTCTGTAGTGAGGTCTGGCATCAGTGAGAAGGGCAAACCACTTCCCAGAGCCTGCTTTGAAACCCTTTTCTGTGTTCTGCATTGCAGAGATGCAGAGGCCATGCCTTTCCCATGTCAGTAGCCTGGTGTGCTGGGTGCTACGTAGATGTGTGGCATCCTACATCCCAGAGCAGCTTGGCAGCCTCATGTTCCCTGGCACAGCACAGGCTGTCCTGGGGCTCAGCACCTGCTTTGCAGGGTGGGCTGTCCCAGACGTGTACATCGCAATGCCTCTTTTGAGGCACCCAAAACCTCTATAGGCAAAAAGAAGGGAGCTGCAGAGGACCAGTCTGACCCCCTTTCACACTGATACCCAATGATCTGAACCACCAGAAGTCAATTCTTGCTATTGGGTAAAGTTATCAGAAATTAATAGGTCAAATTGAGCCAACCAGCTTCCAGATTTGACAGTAGCATTACTGTGTTGTCTGCACACTGGATATCTTGTGGGACTATGGCATGGGTGGAATCATGCCTCTCCTCACTCCCAGTTGTTGTCCTTTTGGGAATATTATAATTTCTCTTCCTCCTTCACCATCCCTGCAATTTCTCAGCAATCATTTCTGGGACAACTTGATGTTATTTTTCTTGGTTTTGCACGTTTGGTTTTTTGTTTGAGTTTCTTGTTATTTAATCCTCACTTGAAAAGTCTTCTTTCCAGTAGACCAGAGTGAGGACTTTTAGCCATTCTTATTGAAAGGGAAACTGAGTAAAAAACATGAAGAGGTTTTCTCACACACCTTCAATAATGAAATATCACCAAGGAACACTGGATGCAGAAAACATTAAATAAAAGGATCACTTTCAAAGGCACAAAACATAGCCTATTGAAGGCTTTAGTTAAGTACTTATCCATAAAGAGAAGTAATCTTCTTTACTCTGAAGGATCACAGCCTCCCTCTGTAAAGGAAGGGCCTGGCCCAAGGTGTGCTGCTGTGACAAGCAATAAAGGTGGAAATGAGTGATTATTTTAACAGCCTCTCCCAATACAATCTGCATCTACCTCTGGCTTTCTACCAGCATTTCATGAGAGAAATACTTCAATGCTGTGCCTGTGAGTGAAAGGCTTATGTTTCAGAAAGTACATCTAGTCACTGCTGCCAGCAGAAATAATAAAGGTGACAGGCTTTCCCATATGAAGACACACTCCTCTCATGTTTTTATAATCATTGCTTTATTTAAAATGGAAAAATCCTCCTCCTCCCACTCAGCATGTCTGCAGGACCAGATGCTTGTATTAAAAGCTGCATTACTCATTTAGGTTTTTTCCTCATGTCTTCTAACACGAAACCTACAGGACTCTGAATTTAGAAAAACAAAATGCTGTAGTAAATTTAAAAAAACCCTTTTATACTTCTCATTAAAAACCACATTGGACCCCTGCATTCACAGTCCATTCTGAGCCCAGGAAGAGTGGGACTCCTGCATGGAGCCGTGGGGAAACAGCTTCTTAGGCTGAAGCTGGGATACAGGAGTCAGTTGGTGACAGACTTTTAATGTCAATATGCCTAATTTTTCCATGGTGGTTTTCCTGTCCAGATAGCTAGAGGTTCCCCTAGGTAGAAGTACTACAGTCCTGCCCCTGCCATATATGCCCTTTGCTGATCATCAGAGGCAGTCACTGCTCTTTTTCGTCTCCTGCTTCTTCTAGTGCAGACTCAAAGCCAGCTGTATTGGTGGAAGTATTGCCATGGCTTCGGGGAGCTTAGGTCTGGCTCTGCACAGAATTCCCTGCCATGACTTTTATCACTATCATTGTTATGAAACACAGGTTATTTCGTTTGTTTTCCTGGCAGAGCTCTGTTGAGGTGGCAAAGGTCTGCCATTCAGCCCTAATTTCTGCGGTCAACATAAGCCTTTGCTGCATGACCTAGTACTTGCAAGTCTTTCAGTCATTACTTCTCTATTTACTTGTTTTTAGCCCCAGGGTGGAGGTATGTAAGAATAATCAGATATGCTCTTGTGATGCAAGCTGTTCCTGCAGGAAGGTGAACTTCTTTCGTAGAAGAAGAAGGAGGGTTTTCTAGTCATTGAAAAATAGGCTGGAAGGGGGATTTGTAATGAGGCAAGGTGCTCCCCATCTCCATTTCATGAAGCCTTATGTGCGTGTATGAGGCTGAGACCAGCCCCTTCCTCTGTGCTGGTGCAACTGAGAGCAGCAGGAGGTCAGCCCAGATTGTTCTTTGGCAGTAATGGCCTCTGCCACAGTATTAGCAAGGTGGAGCAAGTTTTGACCTCTCTCCTGTCTCCTTCAGCATCACCCACTGCTCTCAGACTGCAGAGAAGCCAGGAAAAAAACCAGAGCCATGGAGAGGCAGGGACAGAAGAGCAGGGCTTTCCTGCAAGTTTCTGTTCCTACTCCCCATGGACTGAAATAATTCACAGGGAAATGCATTATTTTGTACACTTAGGTCTCCATGAAGTATTCTCCAGAAATCAGCTCTGATAAAAAAAATACAAAGTACTACTTGTATTAAGTTCTAAAGAAATACTTTATTACTGCTGACATACAGATAATTGAAGCCATTTGGAATGTATAACATATTTACATAAAAGTACCACTGGTTACAAGAAATATCTCCTGCTCCCCACACACCCTTCCCTATACTTGAGATGACAATGTGGTGATTTCAAAAGCATGCCTCTGTCTTTTCCTATCATGAGAATACCTGACAACAGAAGTTTTTCCTTTTAATTAACAGAGTCAGATTGCTTCTTGGCTTCCTACATTTCCTATTAACACATAATTAGGCCTGAGTCCAGAAAGTTTATCTGAACTCATAATCTACATCTTGATCAGTTCCACTCTATTTTAAAATTATCAACATTTTTACTTTGTTTTGTGCAAAATGATAAGATTTTACTTGGCTGGCACCTACTAGAGTACAGTTCTATTTCTGATGTTCAGTCTGCTCTGTGATATCACCTTCAAAGCAAATAGGAAAAAAAGGTTACTCCCTTGAGCAGGAGGTACAAGCAGTATGAAATAAATAAGAAAAGTTAAGCAGGTTTTGATTTGCTGAACTATGAGGATAGAAAATCTCAGTGTCTGTTTGTCTGCCTATCTATCCAGTCATCTCACTCTCAGTGTTTTGACACACTTTGACTTTACTTTGTTTAAACCAAACCCAGATCAGTGTTACAAAACTAAATATTAGGAAATGAATATGAGGAACTTAAGTAAAGGGAATGCTACACAGTTGGAGCTGGAAAAAAAAAAAAGGGGTAGATGAAAACCAATAAGGTTAAGTACAAAAAACTATCAAAAATAATTTCAAAGGAGATGTTTTAAAATTGCCATGACAGCAGCCTTTCAACTGTGTGCAGAAGAAACAGGAAAGTTACTAATGATGCTCCTGATACTTTTGCTCCTACAATCTAGAGTTCTGGCTTCAACTTCAAAGGCAATGATTCTCACACCTTCTTTTTGCAGTATAAACTTCTATTCATGCTCCATCTACAAAGCAACAGGTAGCTATGCTCTTTCATGTGTACCAGAAAATATGCAAAGGAAAACTTCCCACTGAGATGAACTCAGCTCAAAGTCCTCTGTCCAGGCTGTGGAAGGCTCTTTTCTGGATCTCTGTGCAGCTGCTGTTACAAAGCTGCTTATTAGAGCTGTGACTAGGAGCACACTGATGTGCTCTCAGCAAGCCATCTGTTTAGCTGGTGCAAATGGCTGAATCTCCCTGACATCAGTGGAGATTCAACCATTTATCCCAGCACAGGAGTTGAGCTAACACATTCATTCCTTTCCACGTGCACAGAGGGTGTGGGATGTCTGGTCCAATCAAATCTGCACTAACCTTAAGCTCCCTCATCACAGCAATTATGGAGGTGAAAATAGCTTACCCAGCTATTTGGTACATAGTGTCTGAGGGACCAGAACCTGCAACAGTGGCAGTGTGATGTAGGCATCAGCATCAGGCCTGAACTCGAAGCTGCCTCAGGGATGCTGAGTCTGTGC
The DNA here is from genome assembly GCA_013397055.1 of Pachycephala philippinensis. Classification (NCBI taxonomy): domain Eukaryota; kingdom Metazoa; phylum Chordata; class Aves; order Passeriformes; genus Pachycephala; species Pachycephala philippinensis. Next base: position 313,242 of record VWZT01012671.1, on the reverse strand, counting down.
CTGCCTTTGACTGCTCCGTGACCCCAGGTTGTGGTGGCCTCTGTGAGAGCATTTGGCCATCAGGTAATGGTGCTGCGTGCCTATTTTATACTTGAAAGACCATATTTATGCAATCAATGGAGATGCAGTAAGGAGTAAAATTTGTGAAAAACATATTTTTTGCAGAAATTCTGTTATTCCACGAGCAAAATTACTGTAAAATTGCAGTATTTTTGGAAAATTGTCTCCCACTCAAAAACCTCTGAATATTCTTTTCTTTGCAGTTTTGTGTGAGATGTTTTCATGGAAACTTTCGAAGCAGATAGTCATGTTTTCTGCCTGTATTTTTATTCCGCTTGGGCAATTATGGATCACATGGTCTAGCTTACAGTTCTCTGATTCTCTTACTTTAGGAAAGGGAGGTGAAACCATGCCAACTTTGTTTTCCATGAGAGTATATTATATTGTGAATCTTTCTGCTAGATAACTAGGTGGTAGTTAAGTCACCCATCTTTAATAGTTGAAGCAAAAGTGGGACATGACTGCTGTGATTCACAATTACCTGTATATTTCCTTTTCATTATCAATGCACACTGTGCTAGGTGAGGATTTGATGTGTCACATTTATAACACATGTAGACCTTTTCTTGGTCTAGAGATATCTGCATTTTCCCATCTCTGTGTGTGTGTGCTGCCCACTCCAATATTTTTAGCACCCACCTTGCCTTGATCTGACAAGGCTGTCTTTCCCTAGCAATGCTTTCAGTACCCTCTTCTTTGTGTGCCAAGTTCCTTGCATTGAGTATCAAGAGTAACTTTTCACTGAGTACCAAGAGTAACTTCTCACTGAGCATGAGTGAGCACCTCTCCTGACACACAGAGGAGTAATTGCTGCACCAGGATTTGCTGCATTGTCAGGAGAGAAATCCTTCATTTTCAGACAGTTACAGATATCAAAGGCTGCACAGACAGGTGCAGAGGAAGCAGATGTAACATCAGATGCTTACCTTTCTGTGAAAATGTCCCAGAAATGCCAAAAACTGTAGGGTGTAGGCACACATTGCAAAGAAATCCTTGGTTACATATGACTATGTATAACAAACTGCTTGGGACTATGGCTCCTGTTGAATTCAGAGGTTGGAAAGTGCCGCTTCCTTGCTAAACTGCTACTAGAGAAGTTCTTTCAGGTCTCCAGCAGGGGTTCCGTGCAAAGCAAGAGGTATTTCAGATTGATCTTGTGTGACAACATGGCTCTGGGAGCTGAGAGATGCAGGTATGAGCTGCTTCCCTGGGATGCTCCAGTCTTTCACATCTCTGCTAGAAACAGTGATCCATTGTGTGTTTTTTTATGACTCCAAGCATATTGAAGACAAACCACTGTGCACGCACACTAAAACACACTGGAACGAACCTGGACCCTTTGGCACATTATTGGTGTGTGCTGAAAGTGTGAAGTTTGGAGACCTTTTCCTCTTTTATTCAGATATTATAAATGTTGTATAAAACCTCCATCAGCAGGGAATGAGAAAAGTCTACAACAGCAGAGCTAATAGCCCAGGACACTCCTGTGGGAGTTAGGAAGCCCATACCCAAATCTGTGGTCTAAATCAGGCAGAGGAGGGATCCCACATATTCATCAATGGTTTAGACTATCAGGTTACTGTTGAGCATCTCCTGTTTCCAAACAGAACTTTTCCAGTTCCTTCTGGTAATGCCGAGATACACGCACCCATGTAAGAACAAAACATGCACATACACCCAGATCTGATGGCTTTAAAGATGATATAAAATGTGGAAGAAAAGCATTCAGCATCTGTCAACCACTCAGCATCCTTCATTTGAACAGTAACATCAGATTTCATAAAAAGCAGGCTGTTAGCTATGTAGAATGGAGTCTATAGGAACTTCCTTGGCCTAACTCATAGCATGCCAGCAAGGAAGAGTTTGCTCACGTTCAAAACACTGAATACACTGGCTGATGAAACTAAAAAGTGCTACTTTTTCTTTTCATGCTCTTACATACTAAAAAATACTTTCACATCTAACTGATGTTGACTAATTTCCTATAATACTTAATTTTTTATTGCACACTAGCTTTCTTGGAATAGATATATATTTAATCCTTTCTTTTGCAGAGCTTGAATTTTTACTTTCCTCCCTTTTCACCCTTGCAAAAATATATTTGACTGTTTCTGACTTCTCCCCATCCTACTTCGTAGATAAAAGGACCAATTTTTGGAGATAGTGCACTGCCTAGAAAATATTTTTTGTGTCAATAAATGACTTGTTCCTTCTCAAAGAACATTTCTATATCTCTTACTGACCTCTTGCTCCTGCTATGCTTGAAACAGTTATTGGTTCTCTCACCATTCTCCCGCTCTGTGATCTTTGGGATTTTCCTCTTGATTTCTCATGTTCTTTCTTCATTTTATTCTTACCATCTTTGTAGTCTATGGCCAGACATTGCTGCTGTTGTGGCCAATAGATGAGGTCACCAGCTACATGTCTGTGTTTGGCAGGACTGATACATATGTCTCTATTTTTTCTATAGTAATGTCAGTCAGAGACCAGAGCTCCAAAGTGTTGTCATAATTTCACCTCCATTCCTTGCCCTGAATAGGGAAGGGGCTGAATAGGCAAAGAGTGACATCATATGTACAAAATTTAAATTTGTTTTGCTTTTCTTTACTGGAGTGATTTGCAGCCTAAGCATGAAGAAAGTCAGATAAATATTTATCAAATTGAGTCTTATCTGAAACAAAACATATGCTTATGTGTTCATCATCAGGAGCACGGTAATATAAATAGCATGATGGCACACACATACTAGAGATCCAGCTCAAGAAATGTTTGATTTCATATATTTATGGGAAAGTACTACTGGATTTTGGCAAATATGGCATATCTTAAATCCTAACTGTACAAATATTCACACAAGGATGAACTTTCAAGAGGAAGAAAATCCACATAACTACATCAGATATTCAAAATGAGAAGTCTGACATTTTCTAACTTGGCCTGCAGTAAAGAGAAGCTAATAGTAATTTTGCAGAAGTGCCTCAAATCACAAAGTATTTCTGTTGTTAATGATTTCAGTAGTATTATATTTGTTATAAGTAATTCATTAACACTGCCTTTTCCCATCTTATCATAAACTTTCTGACAATGAAATAGCTGAATGTTGCTCTTGAAAAAGGACAAAAAGAAAATAATTGATCAAAGGTTATCACAATGTTAAAGCTAAAGAGATACAAAAAGCTCTGCTTTAATACCAGGAAATGACATAGATTTTGCTCGTTTAGTGTTCCTCTCTGGAATGCTTCGACAGCATAACAGCCAAACATTGCCAAAGCCAACAAAACCAGCAAGAACAATATCTATATTTAGGGGACTTTGTGGAAAATACAGGAAGGTTTGAAAATCCTGATAAAACTGACCCAGAGGACAGCACCCACTCCTTGGTTTTGCTGCCAGGATCCTGGGAGTCTCCACTCACTCCAGTGGTATTTTTCAAGTCTGGAGGAGACAACAAAGCCAAGTTCACCCCTCTAACAGACTCAGCCCTGTGTGTACTGCTGCTGTAGTCTGGCAGAACACTTTCACCAGCAGGTTTTTCACACAGCAAAATCCCACCGTGTTTCCTATTCACTACACTGTGGTCTCAGTAAGAGAACAGCAGGGTTACACAGCCACCTACTTACCCCGCTCCTCTGTGTCCTGGGAAACCAAGATGCCCTGTACCATTTGAAAGGTAACTGGAACCTGACCTGGAAGAAAATGATAAAAAATACAGTTTAACCACTAAGCAAAATCATGTAAAAAATATAAAAAATACTACTTGTCTGGCTATAATTTTAATGAAATACAAAATGGTGGGTTTGTGCAGCTATTTTCATGTACTGGAAAATGGTTTCATGCTCGGTTACAAGAGTGGGCTGTAGGCAGCCTTGGCCTCATGGCTTGCGGCTGTGTCCCTGGGAGGAGGGAAGGCCAGCATTGAATGCAGGTGTGGTGATTCCTACAACAAGAAGCACATGAGTAGCCCAAGGGATGATGGGTATAAAGGGCAGTGCTGTAGGATCACAGAGCAGCAGGTACTGAGCTGAAGCTGACTGGGTGGATGCTGAGCTGGTGAGTGTGAATGCCTGCCTCTGCCTGCCACCCTTCTCCACCACCCTCCTCTGCCACTGCCTGCCTCTGGTTACTGATGCCTGCANGACTGCCTTGGGCGACCGTGCCTCTGGGAAGGACGGTGAGCCATTGTAGCTCTTGCCCAAGCAAGTCTGGGATTGGACTGCTTTATGGGTGACCGTGCCTCTAAGAGGGATGGTGAGCCGCTGTAGCTCTTGCCCATAAGGTCGGTGAGCCGCTGTAGCTCTTCCCATGCGTGATTACTGCAGATGGTGCTGCAATGTTATACTGCAAACTGTGTTGGCCCAGTGTAAGGCAATATCTGGAACTATGTTGCTCCAGTGTACGGCAACAGTTTTCATTGTTTTCAAGTGCTGGTGTTTCAAAAGGGGAAAATACTATTATTCATGAATTGTGATAGAGAAAAAATATTCTGGGGGATTTTGATTGAGTGATATGCTGTAAGCCAGAGGCATAATGAAGAACGTTTGTAAACGATAATGTGCTAGGATAAAAAATTTCATAAAGAAAAAATAGATTTTAAACTCTGAGAAGGTGCATGAAGGGTCATAACTGTGTACAGTTTAGAGAGTTTAGGGTTTAGAGAGAAAGGGTATGCATAACAATTTGAAAATACTGTTTATCTTATAATCATCTCAAAAAATGCAAAAGAACTGCCTGTGTAGCTTAATCTAGCCTTTTTTCTATAACATCTGAGCAAGTCTGTCATTAAAAGTAGTGAGTATTCACTGTGGTCTTCTGGTGGATGTACAACTGAATGTTCAAAGACCTGAAGCAAGAAGTTATCTGCTCTATTTTACAGCAAGGGGGAATAAGAGAAAGAAATTGAATTTGTACAATAGAAAGAGGAATGGATAACTAAAAGCATTTTTACCCTGTTTTTCTGAGGAAACTAGACTTATCCTACTATGCTGCCTACGCTCTTTAGTGTCTGTGAGCCGGACGCATAACTTTAGAATGTGTTGATTAATTTCAACTTAATGGGCAGAAAGGTAAAATAATTAAAAATATTGAGTTTCTACTATTGCCAGAGACAGAGCATTTGAACTCCCAGTGAGTTATGCCACCACTACTAGACACCAGGAATGCGTACCTGATAGGGAGAGTATGGATGAAAGTTAGAGGGAACCATTCAGTACAAGCAAGTTCTTTTGCTCTCAGTGCTTCTAGGAAGGGTGATAATTCTTTTTCTTAACTTGAAGCAAAAAGGTGGCTCTGTCTCAAAATGGAGTGTGAAATGTATACAAGCTCACTGATTAGCAAGGAAATCACAGAGAAGAAGGTTGGAGACTTATAATTTCCATTGGCACTAGTTGGGTTGGTCTTTTAGGACAATCAGTTTTGCTTCCCAGAAATTCTTGGGATAAACTGTTGATGGAGAAATAGAGAAAGTGGATAGGTCTATATTCAGGTTAAAAGAGGAAGGTGAAAAACAGGATCATGGAAATAGTGGAAATAGCATGAAAGTGTGACATATGGCTATTTCACAGAGACACACCTGAAGGGATTAAAACAAAGATGATCATACCTAAAGGAGCACCAGTCAGCAGTGGTGATAGAGGCTAAGAAGTGGTAGACAGCAGTGAAATTTAGGAATTTCAGTTACTCTACCACACTATGTTAAAAAGTTGTTATGCCTACTCCATGTTTCCTGATGAAGAAAGTACTAAAATTGATCCTGAGATGCAGCAGCAAAGACTTTTAGAAATGACAAGTTTTAAATGTAAAATAGCACATCCCTTGGGGTTGTCCTAGTAGCTATTAGAAAGGGACCTTCCTGGGCAAACATCCTGTGTCTTTCCTTCTCCACACTGATGTTTTGACAGGTTCAGAATTCAGAGGAGCAAGATGAGGAGTACCTGACCAGATGACAGCCACCATCCAAATGGAGCAGCATGAAAGGAAAACTAAGTGGTGCCCATTAGAAGAGGAGAAATAGCTCCAGTGCTGCCACAAAAAGACATCCCGACTACAGCTTGGTTGATTGCTGCCACTTCTCAACAGCAGGTCATTGAACTTTCAAAATTTGTCCCAGACAGAGGGTAAGAAGAAGAAATCCAGCATGGAGGCTGGTGTACCAGGGGTACACATAGGACTTCCAGGCAGCAGTACTTTTCTGAAGGATAAGGTTAAATATTCTATGACAATTGTAAGAGAAGCAAATAACAACACAGCTGAACTATAAACCTTATCAAAGTCACTATCAAAAAAGGGGAAACAACTGATCCATTTTTATAAATCAAAGTTGACCTTCATTGCTTTCCTACCCTCAAGAAATCATTAGTGGCTATGTGTTGCTGTACACTGGGGGAACATAGTTCCAGATATTGCCAGCACAGTTTGCAGTATAACACTGCAGCACCATCAGCAGCGATCACGCAGGGGAAGAGCTACGGCGGCTCACCGACCTTATGGGNCAGTCCGTGAGGCTCATACTGCCAGAGGCTTTCAAGAGCTTCTAAGGCTCAGCCAGTTATCGCCGCGATACATACAAACACAGGCACCAGATGTCAGAGTCCAAAAAGTCCAGCATAGAGTAGGGTGGCAGGCAGAGGCAGACATCCACAGGCACCAGCTCAGCATCCACCCAGTCAGCTCCAGCTCAGTATCTGCTGCTCTGTGATCCTACCGCACAGCCCTTTATACCCATCATCCCTTGGGCTACTCATGTGCTTCTTGTTGTAGGAATCACCACACCTGCATTCAATGCTGGCCTTCCCTCCTCCCAGGGACACAGCCACAAGCCATGAGGCCAAGGCTGCCTACAGCCCACTCGTGTAACCCCACAGCTATGGAGAGTTGCTACACAAATACGATGTTGTACGTAGAAGTGAGCGCCTATCTCACAAAAAAGTCTGCGAAAACACAAACATACACTTCACAGGAGGTCAGAAAGAATTGTTAATTTAGGTGAATAATGACTGCTATAAATATGGAGTGCAGCTTTAAAAAAATAAAGGGTATGATTTATTGAAATGTGACAGTTGCAGATAATAGATTTGGTTTGCAAGGTAAGGCTGCCATTGATATAACTTTTTGTCATTTATCACAACTGCAAAAAACCAATGTATAACACAAACAGTTTTTTAAAAAATAAATGCATCAGCTTTAGTAAAAGTATTAGTTACTATTTTATGCCTAACATCAGAACAATCTGATTATCCATTTTTCGAGGCTCAAAGACATGTTTTTAATAAATCATCAAAAAGCACACTCTTAGTTTAGAGAAATAACCCTCTAAGCAGGGAATTATCCAGGGTGTTTCTTCATTTTCCATTACCACAGTGCTCTTTCTGATTTCCATCATGATTAATGTGAGCCGAGATTATTGTTATCATGAAGTGTTTTCAGCTCTTCCTGGAAGGCAAGTGTGTGGAATATTGTATTTCCATCACCTTATGGTAAAAACTGTGGATAATTTGGGTCTGGAACCTCAACAGAACAATTACATTTGTAAGCAAAGAATTGCATAAGGTTTTACAGATAAATCGAATAATGACTGGATGAGAGATCTTTGTGGAATGTTAATCATTTTCATAGTCACTAATATGATAGATGGATGAAGAATAAAGATTTCACACATAAATAACATTAGTTACTTATGAGTGAGGAACAGTTTAATTTAAAAAGCTCAGAATATCTCGTTTTAACCAGTAGAATATAAGAATCCGCTCGATTTTCAGAAGATGATCTGTAGATAGCACAGACAGAAATGCAGAGACAAGATTGCATGGATGGCATATAATTCAGATGTAGTTTCTCCACTCAAAATCAAAGAACAAAAATATTTCTTGACCCTCAATTTGTTTACAGATACAACCTGAACAACTCTGCAAAGAATAGATTTCTCCATTAGTCAGTCTGTTTGGTGATATTGCAACCAAAATATTGCCAAAAATGGAACTAAGACAAACATTTTTCATGGTGGGTGTATTCTGCCTATTTTCAAATACTCCTTTGCATATTCTCAGTTTTGCTTTGGAGTTCAAATTCAGCAAATATGATTTCCTGAGCATGGCCTAAGCTCGTAATGAGTTTTGGCAAGACGGTCCTGTCTTTTCTATGCATTTGCTCACACAAGCAGCTTCTGCTGAATCACAGCTCCCCTGTTTACATTACCAAGCAGCCTTTTGCATGCACATACTCTCAGGGTCTCACCTACTTTACCTGGTGAAACAATTGATAACTGAGGATAATGGTGATGATGGGTGACTATAAGAATAACTGCAATTGTTGGACAGAAGGTTTTTTAGCCTCATGTTTCAATAGTGGCCAGGAGTGGATGCTTAGAAAGAACATAGAAGTATAAGCTGATTCTCCTCCAAGCACCGGGACCCTGAGGTGATGACATTCGCAGAGAACACAAAGTATTTTTAATTAGTCAAGAATAGAAACAGATTTGAAGACTTTTAGGCCTTGGGAAAGGGGGAGATGACAGAATTTCATGATGACATGCTGCTGTTCTCAAATATCAGGTAAGGGGCACTGAAGGTGACCACTTGACACCTGAGACACTGGGACTGGCTGCTGGGTTACACACTAGGTATAATTACGTGAGAGACATGGACATCAATATGGAAAATTTAGTAAATCTCAAAAGGTTTATCCTATCAAAAAGGAATGCCAAATGGCAGGATGTGAATAAACAGGATAACAAAGCCAAGAATGTAGGGAAGTTTATTTCATTTAAGTGAATAATAGAAGTCAGATATGGTGAATATGAATTAAGAAAGTCATCTGACTTGTAACTTTATTGAGATTTCTGAATCTATCCATTCATCATATTTCTATGTTTGTTGCAAGTATTTTTCATAGCAGTAGCACAAACTTTGAACTTATTCTGTAATGAATTCTACTAAAGTTACAATGGTGCCAATGTGCTCAACGGGAGCCTGGCAGCCCAATAGTTAAGAAGATGGTAGTACTAAGAAAAAATGTAATTAAGTTCTATAGCACTTTAAAATATTTCAGATGCCATATATTTTCAAAACTAAAAGATAAAAGGTGACTAATGAAATTAATTTTAAATTGAGATACACCTGTCAAAATAATCTAGTGGTCTGAGTACTGTCAAATATTACTATAAAATAAATATATAAAATGACACTGAATGACCTGACTTGTTGTTCTCTACTTTGTGACAGCTTTCTCCAAATCTAATTGCACTTGGATTGTACTTTGCACCACAAAAGCAGTTGCAGTGATATTCCAAAAGTTATCTTCTACAAACTCCTGTAATTTCCTAATTAACACTCATATTTGTGGTAATGACAATAGCACTCCTAATTATTTATTTGAAACTTTATTTTTTGTATGTTCGCTCTTTCTAGGTGTGGGGGGAAGCAGAGGAGGCATCTTGAGCTATAGTATTCATACAGTAGGCAAAATATATCACATACTGAAATCTTAGCATCAAACATAATGAGGATTGCACAGTCAGGCTGCTCTGCATTCTAGATCCTTGTCAGATCTGTCTACACAGCTGCTTAACTTTTACCAATCCAGTACATACCAATGCTGGAAAATGGTTGTTTAGATAGCACTGAAATCACTTCCAGTTACTTGAGCAGTGTTATCCATCATTGTGACAGCTTGCTTGAAACTTCTGACATTTACATGATTATCCTTGGGGGAGGGACTTTGTTGTTGTTTTTAGAAACATTTTCTCCATCTCTAGCACCCTATTAACCTGATTAGGGATTCTTGTACTTCTACTCTTGCTGCAAAACAGAATTCACAAATGCTGTGGTGCCTCACACAGTAGTTGATTAGGGATTCTCTTTGAGCTTGCCCAACCTAAAATACCTAATATAACTAAAAAGGAGGATAAAAATAGGATTCTGAGTCCTCAAAATGAATTAAAAAGAATATTCATATCTACAGTGGTGATCAGGGACTTGGTTAGTAACAGACAGTGCGTGTGTACCAGCAAAATAGAAATAGTTTATTTTTTTCTAGAATAGGCATAGGTACAATGATACAGAAGTTGTCTTACACCAGAACAAATATTTCCATGAGGAAGAATCAGAAAAAGGAAAAGAAAAAGAAACTGGTAAACAATAGTCTTAATGTCAATGCAACAGCGTTTTTACAAAAAGGTGTATTATTCAAGACTCTTCCACTTCTAGCATGTGAGTGTTTGTCATTCACATCCTTTTTCCCTCTGCCTGGCATAGGGCTCTTCTGCCATGATTTCAGGTCTGCTTGCCTTTAATTAACTTAGCTCAGGAGCTTAAGGTAAAGATCTTTTCCTGCTCACTTCTGAAACTGATTAGCTCAGAAAAAAAATATGTAAAGCATGTTGTTAGATTCCCTTACCATGGATTCAAGTATTCAAGATGCAAAGCCTTTTTAACTCAGACTGTGCCATCCTGGCCTCGGGGCAATCAGGAATTAAACATGGAGCTGCTGGCTCTCTGACATGTTTTCCCTGAGTGTACTATAGATTTCACCCTTTGGCACCTTGTCTCCAGCGTTACTGCTTGTGCCTGGACAGACTTCTATTCAGGCTCTTTTCTGTGACCAGCAGCAGACAATGTGAGCTCTGCTCTATTCAACATCCCATGTGGATTTTGTGCCACATTGTTGACCTTTTATGATATCCTATTGTGACAATCTTTTTTCTAGTAAAAAATCCTATCGCATGAAACTGTTTCATCTCCATAATCCCAATGCCTTTTGTATTATTGATGGTGTTCAGCCTATTTCTTGTTAGCCTCAGTCAAAGATAATTCTTTCAAGCTGCTGTGAAGTTGGGTCAGTTTACATTTCTTGCTCAAACTTGTCAAATTTTGTAACAGTAATAGGTAGCACTTGAATCACATTTACTTCAAACCCTTCTTCCTGCAGCTTCTTCCTTTCACTGTTTATCAGCACTCTTAAAAGCACGCCTGATATAAAAAGCTCTTTACTGGGACAGTATTTCAGTTTAACGAGGATTTTTGCAATTTTATGATCATTTTCTGAAGTCTAGGTAGTGGTTCTTTGCACAATGACTTCTGTAATAAGGCTTCTGAAGTTTTATGGGCTGCATCTCCTCTGACCTACTTCTCTTTCTGAACATATTTATGCAACTTCTCGCAAACAAAAACATTTGCTGGTGTCTATTTTCTAGGCTGAGAATTTAATTTTTGTGTTATAGCTAATATTTCAGAAGAATAAAGAGCCACTCAGAAGGGCAGGATATGTTGGCTACAGGCTGGATTTGAATTTTTTTGACTCAATAAGTGGGAAGAGGCAGCTGCTACTGCCTCCAATGTGTTATTTAACCTCCTGGCTAATTGCTAAAGATTTCTCCCACTCCCTACCTTGCCCAGCATCCATGTGGCAGAGTCTGGCCTTTTCAAGGTTTCAGTTTTTCAAGATGGGAGTGTCTTGCTTAGTTTGACTCAGTATTGAACTGCTGCACTTTGTAATTGCAAAAAAGGAAACTGTCATAACTCTAATGAAAGTCTTTATTCTCAAACCTCCATCATCATTCTTGTAGTCAATTTAATTCACCCCCCTCAGCCACTGGCACTCAGTTTAGTCCTGTCATCTGGCCTGTTCATGAGATTCCCTTTTGCTCACTCTGGGTGACAGGCAGAGCTTACTCCAGGAAAGGGATCTGCAGAGGCCAGACCTGACTGCTACGAGTAGTCGAGACCTAACACAGATGTTAATTACACAAACTCGGTGATGGGGATTGTTGTGAAAAGCAGAGATATCCAGGCTCAGACTCTGCCCTTGCACAGAGTGGTGAGCAGGCAGAGTGGGCACTCTGCTGACCAGTGCCCTTGGAGGGAAGGAGGGAGGAGTACGTGGGGCCCAGCCAGGTTTGGTGTAAGATCCTGCATGCTGCCTGGCCTGTGGATTGCTCAAGGTGGGAGAAAATCAGAAGCTCCTACTGGGCATCCCTTGTGTTCCCAACAGCTTTGTGCAGCCCAGCCCATACTGCACAGGGCACTTGAGACTGTCCATCAGCTGCCCAGCTGCCTGGACCCAAAAGCTCTTTCACTAGAGCACCCTTTAACCAGTTTATAAGCTGTGTCTCTGTGTGCACCACGTTCTAGCCCATGGTGTCTGTAACAAACAAGTGATACTTAGGAGATGATACTGCAGCCAATACCAACTAATTCATGAGGGAAATTAAAAAGCCAATGTTAATATATATTAAGTGTCACCTAGCAACTTCACATACTTCACATACTTCGCATGACAGGGCTTTAATTGGCTGGAACGGTAACTCCTGCAGTGCCATGAACAGCTAGATGTTGTGCATGATTTGGGGCAGAGTGGTCAATCAGAGAGCAGCAAACACGGTTTGGTTGCAGAATGCACTGATTTGCAACTGAGAGATGACACCAAGCAGTGAGTGAGATTTCAAATGTCAGTAGTAAGCTGGTTTGGGTGCTTCTCTGTAGACATCTTTGAAGACTACGTAACACAACTTCAGAGCATGGATCTGGGGAGATACCTCTTCACATGGTAAATTGATTTGCTTATCAAATTGTATTGAACAGTACTTTTAACATCTCTTACTTTGCTTAATTAACTTGAACCATAAATTTATTTTCCTTCTGCACAAGAACTGCAAAATGTTTGTGCTGTATCAGATTAGAAATAAATATTTTAAATCAAATAAATGTTAAAAAGAGGTTTGCAAATGGCCTGATATGGATGATGGGAAGTCAAGCTAGCCACCTTAGTCATAAGAACAAAATTATTCCTTCCTCCCTCAGTTCAATGACAGCAAAAATCAAGATTTCAGTAGAAGATGACTTGTAGTTCACACAATATTAGACAAATTGTGAGTAAATTTAATTTACACAGCTACTTTACTTTTGCACAAACCAGTGTGAAACCTGTCCATCATATGAATAATCAAAGGAAATGCAGATACGTTCAGAGCAATTTTGGCTTGGAAGTTTCTTGCAGCAGCAAAGTCTCTATGAGTCAGCCAGATGTTCCAGAATGAATTATTCAGAAAAGGGTTTTCAAGCTAATTCTGTGAAATTAGTTCCTTATATTTTGTATGAAACAAAAAGGTGTTGAGCTTGTGAAGGCAAAAAGAAACCATCCAAATTTTCTATTCTTGGTACATATAGGAAATTAAGTCTGCCTCTTCCATTCAAAACTTACAGATGGGTAGGAAAATATTATGAGTTATTAATATGCCTCCAGCATGCTAAAAGCCACAGAAAAGATTTTTAAATGTTACTGATCCCAGAGAAATTTAAAAGAATCCCTGTGACTGGAATACTCAGTAAAAAGTAACTTAGTCCTTCAAGAACACCAGAGAATCATAGAATTGTTTAGGTCAGAAAAGATCTTCAAGATCATCGAATCCAACCCTTAACCCAGCACTGCCAAGTCCAGCACTACACCATGTCCCCAAGTGCCACATCTAAGTCTTTTAAATACCTCCAGGGGTGGTGAAAGCACTCCTTCCCTGGGCAGCTTGTTCCAGTGATTGACAATCCTCTCAGTGAATAAATTTTTCCTAACGTCCAATCTAAACCTCCTCCAATGTAACTTGAGGCCATTCCCTCTTGTTTTAAGGCTTGGCATTTGTAAGAAGAGGCCGCCCCCCACTCGGGTACAACCTCCCTTCAGGGAGTTGTAGAGAGCAATAATGTCCCCTCTGAGTCTCCTTTTCTTCAGGCTGAACAACCCCGCCTCCTTCAGCCACTCTTCATCAGACTTGTGCTCCTGATCCTTCCTCAGCTCCGCTGCCCCTCTCTGGACAGGCTTCAGCCCCTCAGTGTCCTTCTTGCAGTGGGGGCCCAGAACTGAACACAGAATCTGAGGTGTGGCCTCACCAGTGCTGAGTACAGGGGGACAATCCCTGCCCTGGTCCTGCTGGCCACAGTATTGCTGATCCAGGCCAGGATGCCCTTGGCCTTCTTGGCCACCTGGGCACAGCTGGCTCATG
>VWZT01012671.1:251598-298586 GCA_013397055.1 Pachycephala philippinensis | reverse complement strand
CTCTTCCCATGCGTGATTACTGCAGATGGTGCTGCAATGTTATACTGCAAACTGTGTTGGCCTGGTTTAAGGCAATATCTGGAACTATGTTGGCCTTGTGAACACCGGGAGAACCTTATATGAGTTTACAGTGTCTTTAAAGGAACCTGATCCTTCTGTTCTTCCCGTACAGATTTAAGAGCAAAGAGTTGTTTCAATGTCAGGTCTTTTTTTAATCCATATTTGAGTGAAGTTTATACGTAATCTCTAACACAGAATGGAATTAAAAATTCACAGTGATCAGTAGATTATCTTGAGATATAACGTAAGCATTAGGCTTTCACTAGGCTGATTTGCCTTGGAAAGGGGTTGACTACCTCAGAGTCTTGTGTCCTTCATATACGTCTTTCTCCTCCAAAATTCTGATTTAGTGTCCTTGATGCAGAAAATGCTGATTTTTTTTTAACTTGGAAAATTACAGAGATTACCTGATGTAAAATATGTAGAAAATTATGTATGTTTGCAATCTTAAAGTGTTTAATTGTTTTCACCGCACATTTTACAATAAATTCAGCATTAGGACTCCCTCAGAACAAATTGCTGACTATTAAAATGCCAACAAAACAAATAAGTGAAATTAGAGTATTTTGAAAAAAAACCCAACCAAATAAAACAAAACAGCTGTGGTTAATAGACTCCCCTTAAAGCATAAGCTCAAAATATGGAGCCTAGCAAAAAAAAGAGAAAAGAGTGTGACTGCTTCAGAAGAAATTTGGAATGATTTTTCTTTTTTTTTTTTTTTTCCTGATAGATCAATGTGGATCAGGTCTCCTAAAAACCAGGAAGAGTGAGAATAAGAGGGCAGAAAGCCTTTTGGGAAGCATTAACTGTCAGAGTTGTGGAGCATAGGATAAAGAGGTGGAGGCTTGCTCTGTGGAAGCTCAAGATCCTGTAAAAACACTGCAATGATATTCGAGAGCAGCTTTTCCCTTTATACAAGGATGCCAGGAAATAAAGGGAAAGTGGCGGAGAGGTTGTCTGGACAAGCAAAGAGATGCTTGATCATGGTGCATAACAGGAGATCAGCCAGTTCTGGAGGTAGGCCGGACTGAAATTTTCTGACTCTATGAGTTTCTGTTTTACGAGAGACAGAAGAGTTTCACACTATTCATAGTCCAAGTATATAGTGTTTGTACGATTAAAGCAGAGAGTGCATTATCGCTGCTGTGTTTTCTTTCATGTCATTCCTGTCAGCACTACAAACTTTCTGAGTTTGTTTGCAAAGCTTCCACCATTCCACATTTATAGCCTCTTTGCAGCACTAGGTTTTTTACTTAAAACCAAATCCACATTTTTTTTTGGCTTCCCTTAATCTTTGACTGACTTTGGTGCAGGGACATCTTAGGGACATTTCTTTTCCCATGAAAATCAAGATTAGGAAGAGCACCCGAATAACCCAGGAGCAGAATTGGGAAACGAGTTATCCTGAAGTCTACATACCTGGAAACCCCTTTTACCTCTGCAGAGGATAAAACTTCCAAGGCTGGGATTCCTGCCACAGACGAGGAAAAGTGGGAATGAAGCTGAACCTGACTAGAATTCCACCAACTCAGAGTGAGTCTGCTTCCAAAGTTCAAATAGAATTGAAAATTTAATGTCAATCAAAAGTGATTATGTCTGAAAGAAAAGCCATTTATCTCAGAGCAAAAGGATTAAATAAGTACCAAACTGCCTCAGCACCTGCCATTCCCACCTCTATTTCCATCTGTAGTTGGTGCTGTAGTTCTTGTGTGTTTTCAGCTAAAAACATGGGCTGTTTAGGCTCTGTTCTGGAGCCAGTGCAAATCCCTATTGATCAGTGGATGTAAGCTGACTTATGCTGGTTTGCTCTTGTTGGTCCTGGGGCAAGGTACAGCAGAGTTCTCGTAGCACTTTTGCAATTAGATGAGATCAGCTGCAGATGATAGTCCTACTTAAAAATGCCGCCAAATACCACTTCTCCCATTGCCTTATCTTTCAGTTCTGTGATAAAACTTTAAGACAGACTCTAATATTGATCCAGTGAAAACACAGCAGTTAGCCAGCACTGAGGATAGCTATACATTTGGTGCCTAGAAGGCCGTGATCTTTCATATGGTATCTTCACAACAACAGACCAGGCATATGATGCTAAGTCACAACTGGGATTTGCCACTGGTCTTTGAGTGCCTACAAACTGCACGCGCACAGCATAAAATGGCAAATGAAAGAAACATTAAAGAAAAGACATTTTTACCCCCTCAGAAGTAGAGAGAGAGTGTTAATTGCCTAGGCCACGCCTCTTCCCTCACAATCCCTTCAGGAATAAGATGGTAGCTAATTTGCTAATTGCTAGAACGGTAGAAGGAGAAAATTTGTTCTTCCTGATTCTGTTTCCTGAGATGTGCCACTGTACCAAAACATTATTAACTGACTGTGCTATTATTATACTATCTCTTTAAAAGTTTGTCAGTTAGAAACAACAAATTGAAATTAATACACTTATAAAAGACCCATGTAAATAACTAGAGCTTGTTTTCCCAACTAGTGGGCATTATTCTTTTACAGGTATCCCTTAATTGGTACCCTAAGCATTGACAGCTTATTGATCAGGTGGATGTTTCGCTCTCTGTCTCTGTAATGCTACTTTAATGGTACCTAAAGTGAAGTGTCTACAGTCCAGCATCTAAACCTCTTAGACATTTCTGATAGTCTAAACTCAGCACTTCGTCAGCAGTCTCTCAATAAATACCCCTTTCTTTGTCTTTTATCTGCCACAAAAGACTGTCTCAAAGCTATAAAAAAAAGCCTCTTCAGTGACAAAAGACACTGCCACACTTCATCTTCCTGAAGGGAATTAGGAGCCTCTTGATTAACTTCAGTGGGAGCAGAGTCAGACCCAGGATCTCACAGTACCCATTCTTTTGCTTGATAAGTTATAGTTACTTTGCATTGTTTAGCTATGTACAGTCCATATTCATTAGTCATTTTCATTCGTGACATGGATGAATTCATTAGTTTCTGATACTGATTTAGATTCATAACTATTACTTATAATTAATTGCTAATGAAGGCTATTAGTGTCTAGCTGACATTTTTCCCTTCCTTGCTAAATGCTAACAAGTTCAAGCACAGGAAAAAGGACTTGTCTTAGACAGGAATTGACTCATTTTAACAAATAAGCCTAAACAGTGCTATTAGCCTTCTATGCCATGAGATCTTTTCTGTCACAAGTACAGAGCACTGCCTTATAGAAAGTGAAATAGTAAAATATAGAAATATAAATATAGAAAGTAAAATAGTAAAATCAAGGCTACAAAAAAGCTGTTTTGTTTTACACAGTTGTTTGCAAGTACAGCCTCATTCATCCTTCCCCTTAATCTTCCTCCCATACAGACATACATGAGCCCACAGAAGTATTTCTAGCGGATTTATGCACTGGTAAGCACAGGCAATGGGGCAACAAGGGAAATTCTGGTCTCTACTGCTTGAAAAAGGGTCTTCCAATAGCGTCAGAGAAGCTCTTCCAGACTGGATCTGGTGTATAAAACTTCTGAAGTCCTGCCTTCTCCATTTTCATTTCCCTCATACACCAGGCCAGCTGCAAAGAACAGTTAAAGATAGACACCATGGGTCTGAAAACAACATGAAGTGCAGACAAATGGGAGCCTTCTGGCCCATGTCAACCTTTGAGAAGGCAATTCTCCCCCATGTAATTTATTGGTTGAATAGATAAAACAGAAAGAAAATGGCATAAATGAATGCATTTCAACTGGGGCATGGTAGTTCCACCTTTATTTCAACTTCACATTTATCTTGCCATCCTCAACAGAAGGAACAGAGAAATTTTTATCATTACCCCTGAAACATACTGTCCTCTTCTTACTGCACTGGAAGATAAATTTATCTCTAGACCTTATGAGGTAGCTGCTTAATGAAATCTGCTCTTCCCTTGATTTTAGAAGACTAGAGAACATACAGAGCTGGGGTCAGGCAGATATACAAAAGGAAAAAATAAGAGGAGGAAATGAGCAGGTATCTATTCTCTCAATTGCCTGAGTACAAGATGGAAACTAGCGACACAAAGGCATACTTATGGATCATACAGAAATGCTCACGGTGTCCCTTCGACCTTGTTAGGAGTCCTCAGCAGGATGAAGCTGGAAGAGGGAAAGCCAAGATACCAGATATTTTCCCCCAGAAAACGTGGCTCCTTTGGGTGATTTTTCCAGCTTTATTTTGTGGGACAACTCTCAAAAGGGATTTATGAAGAAACCTATGCTAAGGGGTTCAGTGTGGAACTGGAAACAAAAAAGGCACAAAAGGTTGAAAAGCCAGCATAATTTGAGGGAGCCTTGGGCAGATGCTGTGAATTTGACATTCCATGGTTTTGGTTTATACAGAAGCCCTCATTAATTGCTTATGTAATTTAATATTAATCAGAAGAACCCATTAACTCCAATACTTTATGAAAGCTCTTTTCAATGGGTTTTATGTAAGAAATACTATATCTGCTTAGCATTAGATACTGACTATCATTTTAAACTGAGATATCAACATGCCTAAAAACATTCAGGGAGATCTTAAAACAAACAAAGACTGTAGCAAATCTGAAGGATGTTAATACAATGGTAAATGACCTGCAAAAGTCGGCTTTCCAAATCATTGGGAAATCAGAATGTTTATTTATTATGGCAAATATGTACTTGGCATTTGAATTTTTACACTATATCTTCCTAACTCTTCTAATCATTAGTGCCCCCATGGGCTCAGATATTTCATTTCTGCTTAACTCAAGTGTGTAGAGAACCTCATCTAGTTTTCATGTGTGGTATTTGTTGATGCTTTCTCAAACTTGTTATTCATAAAATCTCACTAACACAACCACTGATAATAGCCATACTCTGAGAGTGGTGTCTAACAGTTGCTATCCAGTCTGCCTGCTCCAGTATCCCCAGATTTCATTCTGTTTGTCACCATGCCTGGACTGTTCTATAATTAATTAAAAGTTTACAATGGAAAGGCAATGGGGAAATGGAAAGGCAAGGGGAAAAGGAGAAACTCCAGGACTTAGTAATAGGTTGTGTACTAGCCCAATAAACACAAAAGAGGCTTGGTTATAAATTAAGCACTTTACTGATGAAGATCAGTGATGTACAGTTGAATAATATTACCTATAACTAACATTCATCTTGGAGGTATGGGTAGATCATGGAGATCATTATGAGAGAGAGAATGTCTGGAACATGACACAAAGGAATTTTCTTTTTGGTATTCAAGGGGACATGTTTTATGAAAGCTGTTTTACTGTCTGTGAATAAATAGGACTTGCACATGGAGACCAAACCATGCAAATAGAGATCACAGAGAAGGACTGTGTGCCCAGGACTCACAGTTTAGAGCACTGCTTTGCCCCGTCTTTTTCCATCATTAGCTGTGTAAGGTCAGATGACAGGGCAGGAAGCCCTAAATTGTGGCTGTTCTTTATGTGTTCTATAAATCACATTCCCCATGAGTTCTGAAAGATCTGAGGTTAGACCTTTACTAGTAATATAACCATGAATCAAAATTCAGTGGAAGTCAGTGTAAAAGTTTGCACAGATTTCTCTAAACCTTGGATCAAAGCAGTATACGCATGAAATGTGCTCTACTCCCGATTTTACAATGTCCCAGCACTGCAGTTTAGCACACTAGGCTATTTCACCATTTAAAAGTAATGCTAAAACAACAACATATTTCCCTTCTTGTCTGCTGCATTATTATCATGGATTATTAACACACATTCATTGTCAAAATAAAAATAACAAAACTGTGTTTTGGGCAACAGTAGGAGTGAGAAAACATAAATAAGAGAAGCAGAAAATGATCAAACCAATTTTCCTTTATAGCAATTTTTTATGAAGAAACATCAGTACTGCTTACAATTCATGGATTATAATTAAACACAGAATTAATATTCAGTGCAGTTTTTACTAAAATTATTATATTCAAAAGCTGGTACATTAAGAAAAAGCATCAGACCTCATGACACATGTAATGGTTCTGCTGTATTTAAAATATATAAAATAAAGATGAAGGCATCTCATTCATGGGGTACACTCCATGAACCAAAATTGCCTCTGGATTTACAAATATCTAGTTAAATATAATACTAATTGATTCAATGTGATTCATGATTAAAGGCCATCCTTGTAAATGTGGCTTCTAGTTAATATTCTTCCCAGATGTTTCCCTGACAGATTCTACATTTAAAATGATTAGAATCTAAATTATTGATGTTCTTTCTCATTTCAATTTTTATCAGCATTTGTTCACTTCTTCTTTTTCTTTTCTTAATATTTGAAGTCAGTTCTAAGGATAATTTCTCCCTGAAAAATTCAATGCCAAAGCCAGGTGAAATTGAACTTGTCTCACAGAAGAGCTACTCTCTTTCAATGCTCTAATTTGCAGTAGCTTATAACTTTCTTTTGCCTAAATTACCTTTGTGCTAACAGTTTTAGTACTTGTGGCTTTTGCTCATCTATAATTTGGGGACATAAGTTTGAAGGAAATCTACTTAGCTGTGGGGTTACAAGAGTAGGCTGTAGGCAGCCTTGGCCTCATGGCTTAGCGCCTGTGTCCCTGGGAGGAGGGAAGGCCAGCATTGAATGCAGGTGTGGTGATTCCTACAACAAGAAGCACAGGAGTAGCCCAAGGGATGATGGGTATAAAGGGCTGTGCTGTAGGATCACAGAGCAGCAGATACTGAGCTGAGCTGGAGCTGCCTGGGTGGATGCTGAGCTGGTGCCTGTGGATGTGTGCCACTGCTTGCTGATGCCTGCCACCCTGCTCTATGCTGGACTTTTTGGACTCTGACATCTGGTACCCTGTGTTTGCATGTATCGCGGCGATAACTGGCTGAGCCTTAGAAGCTCTTGGAAGCCTTGGGCAGTATGAGCCTCACGGACTGCAATCCACTTGGGGGAAGTGGAAAAGCCGGCCAGCGCGTAATCCCTGGGCAGGGGTGTGCCCAGGAGAGCCGTGAGTAGCCTACGCATGTAAGTCCAGGATTGGACTGCCTTGGGCGACCGTGCCTCTGGGAAGGACGGTGAGCCATTGTAGCTCTTGCCCAAGCAAGTCTGGGATTGGACTGCTTTATGGGTGACCGTGCCTCTAAGAGGGATGGTGAGCCGCTGTAGCTCTTGCCCATAAGGTCGGTGAGCCGCTGTAGCTCTTCCCATGCGTGATTACTGCAGATGGTGCCGCAATGTTATACTGCAAACTGTGTTGGCCTGGTGTAAGGCAATATCTGGAACCATGTTGCCCCAGTGTACAGCAACACATAGCTAGTTCAGTTCCTCCTATGATTGTAACATATTTTACCCTACTCACTTTTGGGATGCTAGCATGGACACACACACCTGTACACATCTACACAATCTAATGGGTGCCCACATGCCCAAATACAAACATAGACCCACTCTCAGTGAAATGGAAATAGTCAAACATGTCATAATGGGTGAAATCTCCAGATGGGCTAAATCAGGGTAGTTAACTGTTGTTAACGCAATTTGGGTGCTCTCTTCCTGAGATATGGCCCTGTATTTGCTTCAGTAAGGAAAATGTGACTTCCTGCAGTAGGAGGGAAAAAAACTGGGTGGATGTGAAAATAGCACACTTCAAATGTCCTGGTCGGTGTTTCTCAACGTGATTTAAATATACCCTTTCAAATTTTGTTCTGTCTTCCATACCCTGACAAGGAATACAATAGGCTGAAAATCTGCTTCCAGGGAGAGAGGGTTTACAGAGCCTCTGGAGAGCTGAAGGAGTGGTTGTGGCCCATGACCGTGTTGCTCATTCAGAAGCTGATAACTCGCCACTTGGCTGCACAAGAGATGGAGTTGATCTGCCAGATAATGGCATTTAATAACAAATCATTACATCACACACACACAGAGATTTCTTTGCTTTCAAAGAAGTAAACATACAGAACGGGGGAGAAAATCATTAATATTTGAAGTGTAATCAGCTTTCTGGTTAATCTCTTTTTTTCTCCTTTTTTTTTTTTTTTTTTTTTTTTTTTTTTTTTTTGGTTTGTTTTGTTTGTTTTGGTTTGGTTTTTTTTTGGTTTTGTTTTAGGAAGTTTGGAAGACCTTTGCTAATGATAGACTACGGAATACAGCTTAAGCAGTCTCAGCATTAGTGGAACAGACCAGAGCTCTGAGTCTGGTGACTTTAAAGAGAATCAGGGTGATGAGGGAGGAGGGAGATGAAGAAGGGGATGAGAAATTTGCAGTTACTTTCCCAGACCTTTTCAGAAGAACGCTGCTCTTTAGCATATACACTTAAAAAGTTGAAACTTGTGATTAAAGTGCTCCATCCTTGACTTTTGTAGGAGGCCTGACTGCCTCCATGACCTTCCTTTTTTCCCAAAAAATTCTAGAGGCACCAGAAAATTAATTTGTCATGGCTCATAAGAACTGCTGCTTATTGAAGTAGAACAAATGTCTCCAGCTATGATGGAAAGATGTAACAGGATCTCTCTAATCACAGCAGAAGTGAAACTGGCACATCTAAGACAAAACATTAAATTAAATACCTTTCAAAGAATGAATACAGGCTTCACTTCTGGGGATAGGGACTCTAGAAAATGTTCGGCTGGCAATCAGGTGAATGTGAGATCTTAGAACAACACAGGAAGCAAAGGTGATTTAGACTGAAGACTGTGTAAACTGAGGGATGTGGGATGGAAGCAGAGAGGCTTTATTGCTGCTGTTTTGAACTGTAATGGGGAAATGGCTTGTAGCACATTGCGGGTGGTTGCAAGACTTGTAGTTCAAAGGCAGAAACAGTAGTTGTTAGAGAAGACAGCCAGCATGATCAAATGATTGGAAATTGTCCTGTGGAGTCAAACATGACAGGAGAAAAATCTTTCATTTCTCAAAAAGAAGCTTAAAGGAAGTTTGATTGCAACCTAGCAGAAGGTGGAGTAACAGGAGCCAAAGGCTGGGAGCTGAAGTTCAACAAAGTCAGAACACAAGCAGGGTGCACATTTCAAATTGTGATGATGAATGGTCTTTGAGACAACCGAGCAATTGTTGACAAAGATACAAGATTCTAAAATCAAAACAGACTTTTTTCTCCCCTCTTCTCCCTACCCTCCCCCACCCCCAGGAAGATAGGTTCAGGCTAAACCAGAAGAAGATTCAGATAAACTCTTTGAAAAATTCTTCGTTCAAGATCAAGCCTAATGGTTGCAACTGTCTGGCAAATATTCTCTTCTGCCCCATCAATCCTTCTGCCTAAGCTGCTGGTTATAAACTGAGCCTGTGGCAGGTGTGTTTCTTCTGCAGAGTTCTCAACATGTCTCTGATTGCCAGTATGCTGCTGGGAAGGTCTCTTTCTCTCTCAGCTACATTCTCCATTTCACCACATTTCAAAATGTCTTTACTACCGCTCTCTGCTAGAAATTCCCTGTGTCTGGTGCTTTAGTTCTGTGCAGGTACTTGTGTGGTTTTATACATGCACCACCAACCTGGATCCTCCCCAAACCCTAGGAAGCAATGCTTTTCCAGCAGGTCACCTTCAATTCTCTGACTCCACTGGAGCAGCTTTCTATTTCAGCAGGGTTACATTGCAATAACAGTTGATACAAAATTCAAACCACTGTATCACCTCTATTTAAAAGCTACTTTTGAAAGGACAATAAACATCAAAGAAACAGAATTATCGGAAGTATAGTTACACCTTACTAAACTCACACAAGGGAATGAATCATTAAGGCAAGGAAGAACTCTTAACACCGTTGGTGTGGATGAATATAGAGTATATGTGACCGACTGCTGTGTTTTCAAAGTAGCTCCTTGCCTAAGGTGCTGAATGTCCTCTGCTTCAAATTAAAAAAGCAAAATGCTGCACAGCATATGTTCTCCAGCCTTGGAGTGATACACAGGACTCTGTTTTAAACACATTGGTCAGGTTCCTCCCACCTGTAACTTCAGGCACTAACTAATCCATATAGTCATGAGAGAGAGAAGAAAGATCACCTTGTGGAATGGTACCAGGCTAAAGTACCTGTGGCTGTACACAAAACTGAAATTAACTATGCTCTCAACTTTGGATCTTAAAGGCCTTAAATGAGGAAAGGAGAAGAAAAGAATTTGAATGTTAGTATTTCACAATAACATTCATTTAAGAGGATTCAAAATATCACTGAAATACTATCCCAGACCCATTTCTTAGTCTTTCTTATTTCTGTTCTCTTCATCTTTCTCTTTTCTCCTTTTTCTTTTCATTCTATCCCTTTATTTACACTAGTTACTTGATCAACATCTGCCTTCTGTGCCATGCAAGAAATATCTTTCACCAGGAAAACATGTACCATCAATATTTTCATATTCTGTCAAAATGCCCCACTCTTATCTGCCCTCTTTGCCAGCTGGGCAAGCCTCACTTTCCACAACAGTTTCTACATATGGACAAATACTCGGATGTCAGCAATTAACCACCTGGGAAAAAAATGTGATAAAGATATCTGCCACTGTTGTATATCCATTTTGGACAGCCTCATCACTGGACCAAACCCAGAGACATGCTGCTGAAAGTGAGGAGGAAACCCAGCTGTGAATGCAAGTGAAAAAAAGAGATGATGTAGAAATGAAGCGTGATATTTCTACCCATCCTCTTTCAGTCATAATGCTGTATTTACAGAAGTTTTGCACTTAATGATCATTAATCATGTTGATTTCCATACAAATTTTTGTAAGGGTAAATCTGATCTGTCACTGAATACCTTGTGAGCTCTACTGTATAAACCAACCCTAAAAGCATGTTCAGGTTATTTGAGCTCCTACATGATTTTTTAAAGAAAATCTACACTGCTAGAATTTCTACTTACATTTGGGACTTCAGCAGTGTCTATGCTTGAATCAATTCTGCTCTGGTTTAAGAAGTAAAAAAGGCTGCTGCTTTGAAAAATTTCAGAGGTTTTTATAATGTTAGGGCAGCATTGTTGTAAGGGTTTCCATCAGATGGGATACAGCTGGTGCATTCTCCCCTACCATCATCAACAGGAGATTTTTCAGTAAGGTTGCTATGCTATAAACCTGAAGAGCAAAGCAAAGACACTTGTCATAACTGATTGACAGCAGCAGTGGGAGGCATATATCACCATCGGTAGAGTGCTGTATACGTGTGATAATGGGTATGTTAAAAATTGACATATATATTAATACAATGTAGCTAAAAACCTGATCATGTAGCTTTAATTCATACCCTTATGGTCTGCAAAGAACAAGACTGCTCCATGATTAAACATTGCTGAAGGAGTAAATTTTACAGAGGTTGACTGAAAGTCTGAAAGATTGATGAATATGCAGGTAGTCTGAAGGCTATTTTTTTCTTTCCAGTGTTTTGGCTGGGAATCTAATTCTGTATCCCTGTCTGGGTCTGTCTGTGGCTATCACACACTTCTTTATTGTCAAATAAATCCAAAGAATTTCATTAATATTTTTCCTGAGTCATGAGGATGAGCTCAGATCAGGCCTTGAGGCTCCACTGGCCTCCTACATGTCTCTTCTAGAGGGATTTCGTCTACTTCTTCCCCAGCTTTTCTGCTGCAAGGTATGTTTGTTCTTTCCAAAATCAAATCCTCAGGAAGAAGATTTTGGCCTTTTTCTCCTGGAATAGCATCTATGCATGAGCAAACTAAAAAGAATGAAAGCATAGGACAAAGCACTGTCCCTTGACTGTCCATGCTGTTGGATGTTTTGTAAAGCCGTAAGAACAGTTTCGGGCTGGGTTGAAAATTATGGTTGGAAACCAAAAGTTGTCTGTTTGCATATGGTTTCCCAGTTATGGAAGGGAAAGAGCAGTTATTACAACACCCTCAAGTTGTGCTACACCATTTAGTCTCAGAGTCTGAAATCCTTTCATCACAGTTTTCAGCTCATTTATTCATACCCAGTGGTATGCCACTGGATTGAAGGATTTGAGTGTACTGGTGGATAAAAAACTGAATATGGCCCAGCAACACACACTTACACCCCAGAAAGCCAACTGCAGCCCAGGCTGCATCAAATGAAGCATGGTCAGAAGGTCAAGGGAACTGACTTGCCAACACAAAGCTGGGCGGAGTGGCTGGTCTGCCAGAGTGCTGTGCTGCCCATCCGAAGGACCTCAACAGGTTGGAAAGATGTGCAGAGAACTGTCTGAAATTCAGCAAAGGCAAGTGCAGGGTCCTACACCTGGAGAGGATTAACCCCATGTACAGGCTGAGGCTGGACCTGCTGGGAAGCAGCTCTGAGGAGAAGGACCTGGCAGTCCTGGTGGACAACAAACTGTCCATGAGCCAACGGTGAGCCCTTGTGGCCAAGGAGGCCAATGGTGTCCTGGGGAGCATTAGGAAAAGTAGTGCCAACAAGTCAAGGGAGGTGATCCAGCCCCTTGGCTCAGCCCTGTGAGGTCACATCTGGAGTGCTGTTCCGATTCTGGACTCCTCAGTACAAGCAAGACATGTAGCTCCTGGAGCAGGTTCAGCAGGGGGTGACAGAAATGATGGAGGGACTGGAGCATCTCTCTTATGTGGAAAGGCTGAGGGAGCCAAGACTGTTCAGACTCAAGAAGAGACAACTGAGAGGTGACCTCATCAATGTCTATAATTATCTAAAGGGAGGGTGCAAGAGGATCTTCTCAATAGTGACAAGCAATAGGTCAACAGGCAACAGGAAGTTCCACCTGAACATGAAGAAGAACTTCTTTGGTGTGCGGGTAACTGTGCACTGGAAGAGATTACCTGGAAAGACTGGAGAGTCTCCCTCACTAGAGATACTCAAGAACCATCTGGATGCAATTCTGTGCAATGTGCTCTGGGATGACTCTGCTTGAGCAGGGAAGTTGGACCAGACGATCCACAGTGGTCCCTTCCAACCTGACTCATTCTGTAATTCCATGATTCTCTCTCCCCGCCTGGAGTACTGTGTCCAGCTCTGGGGTCCTCAGCAAAGAAAAGACATAGACCTGTCCAGAGGAGGGCCATGAAAGTGATTAGAGGAATGGAGCAACTCTCCTATGAAGACAAGCTGAATAAGCTGGGGTTGTTTTGCCTGGAGAAAAGAAGGTTCTGGGGAGACCTTAGAGCACTTTCCAGTACATAAAGGGGAAAGTACATAAAGTACAAGAAAAAAGGGAAGCGACATTTTTATGAGGACAATGATTTTACATTGGAAGAGGGTAGATTTAGATTAAATATAAGGAACAAATTCTGTATTGTGAGGGTGGTGAGGCACTGGAACAGGTTGCTCAGGGAAGCTGTGGTTTCCCTATCTCTGGAATTGTTCAAGGACATGTTGGATGAGCCTATGAGCAATCTGGTCTAGGGGGACGTGTCTGGCTATGCAACAGAGCTGGAACTAGATGATCTTTAAGGTCCCTTCCAACCCAAATCATTCTGTGATTCTACAGTTCTATGGTAATATTAAAAATACAGTGGCATGGGTGGCAGTTTAAAGACAGCATTTCAGAAAGCACAATGACTGGCACAATGCATATAAATAAGTATTTATGTGTCTATACTATTTATTTTGTATGTGTTCTGTATTATGTGTTTAGATTTTCATTTTAATACCTTTCATGTGTTCATGTTTTTGTTTACATTTATAGTTTTAATCAAATAAGGAACTGAAACATCTAGAAGTATTTAAGTCAAATAAAAACTTCTGAACTCTACCAAATTAAAATGTTTTGATTCCACAAGTATGCTTTCAGACTATTTTCTTTTTAGACCAGAAGTCATATTTTTATTGTCTTTTTTTATTATGAATCTCATTTTCCTCGGGGAATTGTCATCATTTGCAAGGAAACAGCAATTTCAGTTCCTGGCTAGCTGTGCACAATGAATTTATCAGCTCCTCTGGTTGGCAGAACTTGCTGTGTCATGAACTTGAATGAATGATAACTACTCCATTTGGACACATCTCCTATTCAGGATTTTCTTCAGTACAGCAATGGTCATTAGTGTATTTGAACAGTGATACAAGATGAAAGGAAAATCCAGACTTTTGGAAGAAAAGAGAGACTCTCAGGAACTCTTTGTCAAAACCCATTACCATGACCTTTCCTCTGCCAAGACAATCCTGCTGTGAAAGGCTTTGAGAGTTGCCCATTAGTGCAGAGATTTGCTATCCCTTGTGCTGTTTGGGATAATAGCTGAAATAAAGACATGTAAGTATATTTGTCATGTGTACAGACACCATCTGGAATTTGCTTTAATTGTTCCACTGCAGGCCTTTTCTAGAATCTTTTAGACTGAAAACTCGTGTAAGACCAGAGAATGCCCAAGAAATATAGATGACCATTTATCTTCTTCTTGCAATAAAAAGGAAAAGAAAATCTTGTTGAAAATTAGTTACCCAGCCAGTTTGGGTTTTTTCCAGCTGGAGGAGAAAAAGGCTTAAGGAGTAAAATAAACCAAAACTGTCCTTTGTAAATAGCAGAGACTGGGAACTAATTATGAATTCATATTCATAAAGAAAATTACAGGCTTTGGATGCCAAGTTTCAAATCTTCAACATGCAGCAATCAGAAAAAATCCTCCCATAAGTCAGAGCAAACTCAAGTCCTGAGTTTCAACCTGAAATTCTACCTCCAGAAATGCATCCTGTAAGTGTTCTGTTAAACAGGCTATACACATCAATGCAAAAATTTGCACTCATTTAAAACTAGAAAAAGAATATAATACCAAAAACCTTTCTTTTGAGGATTGCACCTTGAGTGAAAATGAACGCACACCCTATTCATTACAAGTGGTATCTCTGCTCTGCGCCCAGAATTTATAGAGATTGAGAAGGGATGGTCCAGTGCCACATAATTTCAAAGCAGTGTGCTGATATTTAGGGTAGAAGCCTGGCCCTGGTGCAGTCAGTGAAGTTTTGACAAAATCAGGAAAGAATTTAACATTTCATGCTTTGCAAGTTTTTCAAAATATGTGTATTCTTACAACCCCACTGCCCTGTTCTATCAAAATCCCTATGAACTTCCACCATTTTCATTCCACTTAGTAGGCAGCAACAGGACAGATTATTAAAACGGTAATAATAATTTCTAAGACTATCTATGTTAATTTTTCTAGATCCAGCTCTTCTCTGCCCTCACTTTTTGAGTGAGATCTGCCCAATTCTCATTCATATTGAGTTCTTTTTTGCAGCACACCAGAACAGGGAGATGAAACAGGCTGCTCTGAGGCCCAAGAAAAGAAGGATGAACTTACGAACTACGAAACAAAAACTGAAAGAGTAAAGAAGGACAAGAAGAGAAGAAGCTGAAGAGAAACATGGCCAGGTACAATACTGAATTGAGGAGTAAGAAAAGAGCTTACACATCTATGATCATCACAGTTCCCCTTTCCACACACAGCTTCATAAACCTTAACTGTTCATAGGGGATTCTTCAGATAAGGTGCTTTCAAACAGAGGTGTCCCTACCTTAGTACTGTAAATCAGCTTTTAGACTTATTTGTGTGGCCTGTGAAGCAATGACTGAGCTTGCAATAAGTAAAAGGGCATGGAAATGTGATTTACAAGGAGTCTACAAGCCCTCTGGTTCCTATGTTGCTTCCACAAGCAGGAAAACCATGTAAAAAGTGGGAAAAGAATATAGCAAAACTCCTTCACTTCACAGGGCCACCAACTCAGAGGCAGAAACTGAAGAAATAAATTAAACAAGAAAGCTGAACTCTTCCATAAAGACATGAAGAAGGAAAGTTACTGGCCACTTGCCAAAGTAAAAGCTTTCCCACCTGCACTAGTGTCATGTGTCACATTCACACCTGCCTGTCAGTGCTACAGGAGAAAGAGAGACACTAAAGGAAGCACAGGAGGACAGGAGATCTCTTTTCCTTAGACTGCTGACACTACTTGTGTGCTGAGAGATGTAACGCACCATTTTGTCATCTGGACAGCAAATACACACATCCCTAAATGTGCTCCCAACCCAGCTGGTGAAAAAAACATGCTGCAGGGGTGAAAGGGGAAAATTTTGGGAAATCTAAACACCGTTGAACTCCAAGACATAAAAGTTACGAACAAAAGCCAAATGACAAGCAGAATGTGCTTCTTGTTACCAGAAGGTCACATCTCGCTATTCATCCCCTAGATTGCTCTATTTAATCATTCTTATAATTGGCTGCATTAGTGTGCTGCTAATTTTGACTAATATTATGATTACAACAGAAAATAAAATGGTAACATTTCCAAATCCACAGCATGTTGTACTACTGCAGAAATTTTAGTGCTTCAGAACTCCCCAGAGTTATGCCAGTGCTGAAAACCTGACTACCTATTGTGCATTTTATAAATTCAAAAGCATACACTGGATGATGTATTTCTGTTGCAAAACAAAATGAAAAGGGGCAGAAATTTTAGAGCAGTTTGAGTTTGGCGGAGGAGACTGAGTGGCAAAAAAAAGCCTGTGGAATCAATGATGAAGCTGAGTGTCTTAAACACTCATTTGCAGTCATTCATCTCTGGCAGAAGATGTGAGCTATTATTCTAGGTGTCAGGAGTAAACCACAATCCTGGGTCTGTATGCATCTTATGTGAGCAGAATGTTTGTGGGTGAGGATCTCCTTGCTTCTGCACAAATCCAGTTCCTAAACCACATTGCTCAGAATGGATAAAAAATAAGTCAAATTCTCCACAACTATTTGTATTTTAGCTGAATCCAAGTCACAGAGATTTTTTGGGTTTTGTTGGGGTTTTCTCGTAGGTTTTTTTTTTTGTTTGTTTGGTTGGGGGTTTTTTGGTAGTTTTCTGTTTGCTTGTTTGTTCCTTTGTTTGTTGGTGGGTTTTGTTGGGGTTTTTTGGGTTTAACTCCAGAGAGAGAGCTTTGGTGGGCATGTACTTAATATTTTTCTGTTAATTTTTTTTAAAGGATAAAAAATAAATAATTTGTTTTGTTTCCATCAAAATCTCCAACACACTACACCTTTCATTTTGGGAGCTCTGGTTTTTGATTAATTTCTAAATGTAAAATTAAGTATCTTTCAAGAAAGTTGTCATAATAATGACAAAAGTTTCTGATACCTCTAAGAGTTATTTTTCCTAAAGAAAAAAAAAATCTGATTTTGGACAGTTTTTCTGGAATAAAGATCACTTATTATCACATAAGGTGGTATCATTTCAGCAGTAAAACTCCTTGGTTGTATTCTGTCACCTAAACCAGATCACCCTTCTTTTCTGTTTTCATAGGGATAAAGCTGTTTTGTTGCTTCAAACAACTATTTTTTATGGGCTTCAAATAAAGTGCTGATAAAAGAAAGTAAATTATTGTTATGGACTCAAAATAAGCATTTAGACTTTAAGACCCAAAATACTGATTGAACCATATATTTGACTCCTCTTCAAAACACTGTATTCTTTTTCTTTCAGACGTAATATGAATGGTTACCCTGCAGATAAATTATTGTTTATATTCTCTTTCAAGCATTGTTCATATATATATATATGTGTGTGTGTGTGTGCGTGTGTGTGTGTGTATATATATATGTAAAAGAATCTGTTGTTTTCCTGCTAGTTGGAATATCAGGAATCACTTGAAATAGCAGCCCTGTATATGTCTCCATTATTGAGGCTGTAATGACTGATGGGAACTGGAGGGAGGATCCAGGTGATCCTCTTTCAGCAGTACTGTTTCTCTCTGCTGACCCACATGGCAAGTGAATGTCTTCAAAGGAAGTAAGAAGACAGAACGTTAAATAGCTCTGTCATGTTTCTTGGGATGCATTAAAATTTTTCTGTTACGTGCATCATTCTACATGAGAAAACTCAACACTGAATAGGAGCTCTCTATCTGGTTAACTACCATGTTTTCTTGCTATCATCACCTCCAAGATCTTTATTGCATGAACAAAAATGTACCATTAATCAACAAGAAAAATAATTGTGTCATGTAGATCCATGACAGTTGAAGCCAGGCCAGCCACTACACTGGTTTCGAATTTAACCATAACCATTTTATTTTCTGACATTAATTCTCATAAGACTATTTACATTCTCTCCATCCCAGAGCCAAATCATCTCCTTTCCAAAGGGAAACAGAACCATCTGACTTAAAATATACTCAGGCATCTGACTGATGAGGTCAATTTAAGTAGTTAGAAAAAAAAGGATTAATTCAGGAATAAGAATTTGATTATATAGCTGAAAATTGAAAATCCGCATTTATTCACATGGAACAACTTTTATCTTTCTGATATAGAAATCATCCTCATAGCTACTCAAAGAGATCTTGGAATCAAAATGGCAGGATGTTTTCCTCATGAAACTCAGTAGACGAAAAAATAACAGAAATACATGGGGGATAATTATGCTTTCCATAGTCACCTTCAAGACGTGTTATACCTCGTGCTGAGATTTGCTTCCAGGTAGAAGCAGAATTTGAAGCAGATCCTTGTCTGGTGTAAACAGTTCGAGCTCTATAGACTTTGATAGTAGTTCAGCAGCCTACAATAGCTGGTGACATGTATATGAGTATCCATGAGCTTACCTTTTCATGTGTGTACAGATATGAAGAGTTTTATTTAATCAGATTTATGTAAAAGTGTTTTCCTGTGGAGCAGAGGGTTAGTGACACATCAAGCAATGACAGGATACACAGTATTTTAGATTTCAGAATGTATCTTCTGCAAGTTTTTTTCAAATAAAAGGAGTAACGTGTTAAATAGTATTTTAATGAAAAAATTTCTTGTGGTGCAAAATCAAGGGAAAATAACTTATGGTAGCCCTTTGAGAAGTTACCCGCTTTTTATTGAGGACTGTCTCTTTGTAGCTATAGGTATAAAGCATTTATCATTTGTTATCTCAGACACTCTGCCAGCAATCCTTGCTTTAGAAACGTATTTCATCACAGAACTGTCCAGCTAAATGGATGGCATTTCTCAATGCTAAATTTATGGCTCAATTAAAGTCAATCTTACCCTATCAGCTTCCTTGTGTGTATACAATTAATAAAAATAAAATGGAAACCTATCATTTCTCATGTCACGGTTTTCAAAACAGGAAAAATTTAAATCAGTGCTCTCTTTACAGGTAATGGAATTTAGCATATGTCTGTAGGCTGTGCTACTTTCACCTGAGCTGATAAAATGCAGGCATTGCTTTTCTTTCCTGCAATTGAATCATTTATTCATGTTTTGTAGGTTTAGGGGTGACATCCATGCAAAAGATTGCACAAATTAAAGATTTAGGAGTGGTGTTGTTGGGAGGTTGGTTGTTTTACCCTCCAAAACATGCTCATGAAGGCTTTTCAAAACCTACAGGACTCTGCTTATTGTCACTGTGCTTCATATGGGGCAAAGAAATGATCGGGACATGACAGGAACCAAGCAAACAGCAGAGTCCCCGTGCTGTCTTACTGCTGAGGGATGGAGGGGTCCAGCCATCGCCAAATGGACCACATTACCAAATGGACCACAGCCTGCACATCCTCAGAATGCAGGACTCAAAGAACACTTTTAAATTATTTTCTTTCTTGTGGAAAAAAAAACCAAAACATTTCCTCATGTAAGTTATCAGAACATGGATTAGGTATAATTATGTTTTGGAAGTGTTTTCATTAAAATTTAGGGAAAATCCATCATAAACTTTATAATCTCGATGCTCCAGTTAATGACTCAGTGGCCTTTAGTCCTTCTATTTTTATGCAGATCTGTGTCAGGGAAACAATGTGCAGTTGTAAATAAATCCTGTCAACACATTTAGCTGCATTAAAAAAAATCTGAATATGCCAGGATTTTAAAGGATCTACAGGTGATATTGTTATGTCTGATCATTTTGTGGACCAGCAAATATCTGAGCTGCATAGCAAAACCTTTGCTTTTTTCAAATTTCTTTTTTTTTTTTTTTTTAAAGAACAGTGGTGTGTCAGTTTATCTTGGCAGCATTCCATGTTATTCAGTAATAGATGTCACCTCAATACTTCACCACATGCTTATCTCCAGATATGGTTGCTCCTAATCTACACAGTCCTACAGAGCTGGCAACAATAGGAGGAACTATTTATAATTATGTTGGTAAACCTTTTTACCATTCAGCCAATCGATTCTGTATTTATGCCTGCTGCTTTGTTTAATGTGGTTTTCTCAATGAAATGTTAATATGCTTCTGTAAAACACTGACACTCATAAGCCATAGATGAGGTCATCGAACATGCAGTCCCACATGCAGCATGTATGCCAGAGTAGAATAACTTAATTAAATCCTTCCTCTGAGGATTAATACGGTTTTTCTGACAGGCTTTTACAAGCCTGCATGTGCTTGCATGGTGCAGAGGAGAGCGGTGCAGAGACGAGGAGGCAGCAAAGCAGCTCGAGGCAGCTCTGGTACAGTGTAATGCCTCCCACCGAGCTTGCTGGGAGACAGCCAGGATCTGCAGACTGCATCACTAAAGGCTGTGCCCAAGGACTGGCTCAGGGTGACCCTCGAATCTGAGCTGGGCACAGGGGGGCTGGAGGTGTGGCATTGTGGGAGAAGCCCCAGGACTGACACTGCCAGAGCAGGGACACCAGCAAAGACACTGCAGCCACGGGTGACCATGCTCGGGCTGGGATACCCCGAAACAAAGAGCAGCAGAGGAAAGTCAGCAAGAAGCAGGTATCAGCAGAAAAAAGACCCCCAATGAACATGGAGTAACAGATGGAAATCATCATGCCCACAACCACAAACCTCCTGTGCCTCACAGGCACAGCTGAGACAAAGTGAGTACAACCTGTGGTGAAAATAGGGGAATTCGAGAAGAGGAGCTATAATGAGAAGTGAATGATCAGAAGTTTGTGTTGTCAAAATATTAAATTACTAAAACAAAAAGATTCAACCATAACAGCTGATAGCTGCTCACTTTGCTCACTGCTTAGCTCAGATTGCATCATTGTACTGAGTTTACATGGCCAGGTTTTGGCAACAGGGGGAACTATAGGGGTGGCTTCTGTGAGAAGCTGCCAGAAGCTTCTTTCATGTCCGACAGAGCAAATGCCAGCTGGCTCACAGATGGACCCACCAGTGGCCAAGGCCAAGCTCATCAATGACAGTGTTGGCACCTCTGGGATAACAAATTTAACAAGTGGGAAAGTTGCTGTGCAACAGCAACAGCAACAGCAGCCAGAGAGAGGAGTGAGAATATGTGAAAGCAGCAGCCCTGCAGACACCAAGGTCAGTGAGGAAGGAAGGGGAGGAGGTGCTCCAGGCACCCGAGCAGAGGTTCCTCTGCAGCCCGTGGGGAGGCAGCCGTGCCCCTGCAGCCCATGGAGGTCCATGGTGGAGCAGAGATCCACCTGCAGCCTGTGGAGGGCCCCACGCTGGAGCTGGTGGATGGCTGAAGGAGGCTGTGACCCTGTGGGAAGCTCACACTGGGGCAGGCCTCTGGCAGGACCTGCAGACCCCTGGAGAGAGGAGCCCATGCTGCAGCAGGTTTGCTGGCAGGTCCTGTGACCCCGTGGGGGACTCACACTGGAGCAGACTGTTCCTGAAAGACTGTACCCGTCAGAAAGGGACCCATGCTGGAGCAGTTTGTGAAGAACTGCAGCTGCTGGGAAGGACTCGCATTGGAGGACTGTCTCCCATGGGAAGGACCCCACACTGGAGCAGAAGAGTGCGAAGAGTCCTCCTTCTGAGGAGGAAGGGGTGGCAGAGATAACATGATGAAGTGACTGCAACTCCCATTCCCTGTCCCCCTGCACCTCTTGGCAGGAGGAGGTAGAGAATAGTGAACAAAATTAAGCCTGGAAAGAAGGGAGGGGTGAGGGGATGGTACTTTTAAGATTTGGCTTTACTTCTCATTATACTTCTCCAATATGACTGGTAAGAAATTAAACTAGATTCCCCAAGTCAAGTCTGTTTTCTATTATGGCAACCATTGAGTGATCCCTCCCTGCCCTTATCCTGACCCAAAAGCCTTTTGTTGTGTTTTCTTTCCCTTGTCCAGCTGAGGAGGGGAAAGACAGAGCAGCTTTAGTGAACACCTGGGTCAACCAGGGCAACCCCCCACAATGATCAAAATATTCTTTTATTTCTCTAACATACTCATAAAATCTTCCTTTTGTAGCCCTCCATTTAATCATGGTCTGATGCCTCTTGCTCATACCATGATGCTTTATGCACTGGTATCTTCCCATAAGCTTTTGTCCTTTCCCAGCACCTATTGGAGGCTTTCCTCTCACCACCAGGTTACTGCTGAGGCCCAGACACCTATTTTGGCTGTTCAGCATCAACCAGGCTTCTCAGCTCCTCTCTCCAGGATACTGACTCTCACTGTGGGCCTGAGCTCATTCAGTTGTTTTGTTTCTTTCACCTACCATGACCACCCTTTAGCTTCAAACATCTTCCCAGTCATACAGAAGTCTGGAAGTAGGAAAAATCCTCAGCACAAGTAAAGGCATATGTGGATAAACCGATTGATGAGTGGATTGAAGGCAGACCCTCAAATGCAAACTTGATGTGGGACATGGCAAGAGGCTTAAAATGGATGAGTTCATGAACATCTGAGTGCAATGACAGATGAGAATGGCTCTGAAATAGCCAAGTGTAAGTTGATTCCAGTACAATTCATACCAACAAACCTAGAAACAAACACAGAACAATTGCTGGAGAAAGTTTCTGTCCAACAAGAAGCTAGGAGGAATTGAAACATGAAAATGATTGGTTAAATTATTGGTAAATACTTTGATGTATTTCCAAGTAGTTTTATATATATATAAAAGATAGATGGATAAAGAAAAACAGCTGGTCAGTTCCAGGAAACAGAGGTGCTATAAAAATTTTTAGCACATCCAAATCTAATCAGAGGAATATGGTTTCTTGGTAGTTTGATGACCCTGAACACCCTGCTGAGGAAGTAGCTCATGTAAAACATGTTAAACACAGAAAGAAGAGAGCTGAAAGGATTAATGCTGTTATTCCACGTGTAAACAGAAGAATATTAATCGAGAATGGAAAGGTCACATTGCCTCTCTAAGTGCACTGAAGGGATTGCCTGTTCTGAAACTTAATGAATCTCTAAATATATAAATCTAAATGTTTTTCCTTCTCTAGTCATGTTACAGAAAATCTACATAGATTGTATATTGCTGTTCCTCTAGGTCCCATCAATCCTTTCTTTTCACTACATCAGTCTTATCAGTCCTCGTGTTCTCTCCCGGTAATGAGCATGCAGAGCTGCATCTGATCTCTGTGCATTGAAGTGAAAGAAAAATCAGACTCGTGCTTAGATCGGCAGTTAAGACAGTAATTTATTTTTTATGTTTATTTATTTGAAATTACTGAAATTATGTGATAATAGACTTTAAGATGAGAACGACAAAACCAATCTGATCTATATCACAATAGAGATCAAGGCTTATAATTTTCATTATTGGCAGCATTAAGACCTACAAGAGGACTAATTTGTTTAATTCAGTGCAAATGAAGATCATTTCTTTTCACTTCTTTTTATCAAGTTTTGCAGAATCATATTGTTCATCAAGCTGTCTTCATAGGGATCATTCTTTATTATAGGGTCAAGGGATACTTGGAGACAAAATTTCAGATCCTGACAGCTGATTTGTGCATAAAGGCATGTACTCAATTTTTTTGTTCAAAATCCCAAATGCTGTCTTGGTACTTGCATGTTAGTACAAAGAAGGCCCTGTTCTCAATTCCACCTGCACACATATCAGTGTGCAGGTTTATTATCTGTCCTCGGGTTAGTCCTCAGGTTCTGGGAACATATTTGACAAAATGAGTACACTTTCCCAGGAAAAAGGTCTCTCTTCTCTGGGAGTAATACTTTTCTGACTATTTGATCGCACCTTTGGTGATGTATGTTGTTAAAATTAATTCCATTCAAGATACTCTGCATTGTAATTTTACCCATACTTTGGGGGAAAACTAAAAAAAAGCTTCTGCAGTGTCTCAAGTTTCTACTGAGATAACACTGATAGCCACCTGTGCCACGCAAGGGATATAAGTGGTCAGTATTCATCTTCATTCAGGAGTAAAGTCCATTCATTTACCCATCCATAAATACATGTAAGAAATGGGAAAGACTCTTCCAAATGGAAGCTAACATTATGCTTCAAGTCAGATATAAAGCATCTAAAATAATTCTCAACCTCCCACTTCTGTAAGTGTGTAGTTATCACTAGAATAAGATGTTGATCTTTATTATACCAGCAGTACTTTGCATTCTAAGTGTTGGCATGGATTGGAGACCTAGAAGCATCTCAAGTTGAAAAAGAACTGCAGACTCTTACACTGACAGTAGAAGTACAGACAAGACAAAGGGAACAGAGACAAAAATTCTTTTCTTGCAGTTCTACAGGGGAGTGTAATCTCAATGGGGATGATGTAGATAACCATGGTAAGACCCTGAAGATTTAGAAGTTTGAACAGTACTTCAAAGACTCAGCTTTCTCTGTATCTTTGTGAAAACCTCCATGTAAGTGTCTAGTCTTTGAAGGAGACCTGGATTCTACCTTTGTGCGTCAACTGTCATTGTAATTCCAACCCACAAAATGCTTTTAGCAAAGCAGCTGTGTGCAAATACACTTTTGTAAATAGGAACCAGCTTCTGCAACTCCTGTCACTAGTCACATATCAAGGAAATAATGGCAAGTTCCTTTTTAATTCTCGACGTCCGACTAAGAATGACACTGAGAAATGCTTTTTTACGTGTCGCCTCCTAATTTCTGTCTCCTAAAATACTGTTGCATAGCAATAGTTTAATGTTTAGCATTCCATAAGTAATCCTGCTGTTTTAATAACAACACCATCACAAACAAAATCAAATCTCTGCCTCAGACTCTAGCTGATTCCTGCAACAGATAAAAAAAACCCCAAAGATGCATATTGTCATCATTCTCTTTAGGACAGGGAGAGTGGTGGTTAAGGATTCTAAATATCAAATTATATATCCAGTACAAGAGTATCCTTATTCCTGTAGTTAGACAAAATCCATTATTGATTTATTCTAGTGATAACTAAGAATAGTCTACCATGTGTTTCTAAGACTTACAGTGATTAAAACTGTCACACCTAATACGGAGATGAAAAAGTATGCTAAATTAGAAAATAAAAATTTAAGTGTGTTTTCACATCAGGAGTGCGCAGTATGTATTCAGATATGTCCTGCAATGCCTTCTCCCTCATAGATTCACCACACAGAATACTGTTAAGCTAATTAGGGAAAATTCATTGTCTTCCTTTAATTGCTTAGTTGTTGCTAGCACACTAAATCAAATACTTGTTTCTTTTCTCTTTCTTTCTTTTTCTTTCTTTCTTTCTTTTCTTTCTTTCTCTTTCTCTTTTTCTCTTTCTCTTTCTCTCTTTCTCTTTCCTTCTTTCCTGCTTTTATTTTGCTTTTATCTTGCTTTTTTTTTGCTTGTTTGTTTTGACTCTCTGAGGAGCTAATTAATCCATTGTCATCAAGCAGGCAGATACCTGAATGTTCCAAGACTTAGGGAAATGGCAAAAGTAAGGTTTGAACAGTAACACAGCAGCTCCAGCAAACATCAGCCAGTGAAAACTTTATAAAGTTTATGCATGGTTGCATGAATATATGTTTATGGGCTACTTCTAGACTAACTGTAGTGGTGAATATATCTGCATTTTAATGAAGATAAACATTTTCACAGGCAGCTAAACTCACCTGGGTGAGAGATAAAAGAGATAACCCACAAAAACTACTATGGAACACTGGATTGCTGTGTACTGCATTTCTTGGTCTGTGTAGTCTTGTATTTAGTTCTGACAGTTAAGAAAATATATGGTTTAATGGATAATATCCTTTAATTAAGTACATTCAAAATGAAATTAAGGGTGAAAAAAGAGAAAAACAAAAAGGCATAATTTCTAACACAGATTTCAACATCAAAGGATTTTTTATTTATACAAAGGTGTCAAGTACCTGCCTTTTGAAGGTCTTGGTAATTGGATGTCTCCAGTCCCACAAGATTTCTCATGGTTTTTAGCTCTTCTCTTACCTTATATCTGGACTTTTCTTGTTACCTCTACTTTCCCACATGCTATTCTGAATCATTTCTTGTTCTCTTCTCCACAACTTTTTTCTCCCTGATCCACAATTTCTAGTTTCATCTGCACTCCTTCTTTCCTGCTCATACCTCACATAGCTCCACAGCTCTTTCTCTTCATCCTCTCACCAAATACTTGTTATTTTCTTCTCTGAACTCTTTATATCCCCCTTTTCCACATTATTATAATAATTTATTTTCCCTTTTACATCCTTTTCTGGAAGTACTGATCTCTGATTTTACTGGGCTCTGGGAGTTTGGCTTATAGCCAAAGCATCCAAAAACAACACATACTTCCTCTCCAGAGCAGTCCCAGTGGCATCTCAAGGATTGTCTTCCATCACCGATGGAAATAAGATTTATTCTACTGAACTCATTTAGGTGTCCTTGTAAAGGCCTGAAAACACAACACAGTCCTTTTGGGTCAGCATGTTTGCCAGGAAAATCTCTCAATGAAAATCCTTATAATACAATTATGTCCTGGTTGAATGTCCTCCTTAAATTCTGACCAGCAAAAATCCTATCAGACAAGAGCTCTCCACAAGTTAAAAGCTGCAGTAGGACCTTGGGTGAGATTCTAAGGAGAGATCAACAGCTTTCAGTTAAAAAACTTGAGTGTAGACAATAATTGGCAGTTTCTCTTCTCTGGGAAAAGGGAAAAAAAAAAAAAAGGAAGAGAGGCAGAAAGAACGATCTGTAAAATATTTAAATTTCCACCTCATAAGATTCAGCTAATCTTGTCTTGGGCACAAACGCACTTAGCAGAGGTACACTCCCTGGTAGGCCTCTCATCCAGTACTTATACTTTCCCTGACATTTTATGAGTACTTTGTTTTTTCTAAAGTAGGTCAGGCCCCAATAGAGAATGCTGGAAAGTTGTCTGTTGGAAACTGAAGAATTTGCACACTGTAGAATTAATTTGCCTATGTTCAGTTCCTTATTGGTGATCTGGTGGTGCTAGTTAAGGCTACTAAGGCTATGTGCACTTGAAACAGGCCTTTGGAAAAGAGGGTTTGATAGGGCTTAAACCTTCAGTTCAAATGATCTCTCAATATTGAGAACAATTGTATCAAGTCAAAAGATAACTCTTCACTTTGACCCTGCCATTCTCTAGAGAATGCTGATTTACATGGCTATACTGTCATCTGTCCACACAAGCTAAAAACTTGCATGTCCAAAACCCCTGGAAAGTTGTGTTAGAGTGCTGCCGAAGGGCTGACTTGATCTCTGCACACAAGTAAACCTCTGTATGATGCTCTATTACCTTACCTGGCTGAATGGAGTGTAACACATATAAGGCAGTAATTGCAAGTTCTGCTATCAATTTTGAAAGGCTTCTGAATTTCTGAAGAGAAATAGGATGACTTAAGAAAGGAAATGTAGGTTTAACTCTGAATTTTCCCAGTTTTTGCAGATGTAAATCTAGCCCTTTATTATTTTAACTCTTTGGGGTGTGTTATTTTCTTGAGCTTTCAGATCTCCCTCCTTTAGGTTTTCTATTGTACTTACAATCATATAAACCCATTGTTATATAGGATTAAGGTTAACTCGGATCTATTGATTCTGCAACACTTTATTGGTGAACCTATTTAGACACAACCATAATTTTCACAGCGTTCTGTAGAATTCATCCAGAATCCATCCCTTCAATGGGCTTGTAAAATATTCTTGGCATTATGGATCAGACATCTTCATGTGTTACCACAAGCCAAATTTTTCCAACTTTCAGAGTATCCATGCTCCAAAGAAGTCCATAGGTGCTGCAAGACCTCACCAGCTTTGCAAACAATCAGTGTATTGAAAAGTATTAAATTCAAAATAA
Organism: Pachycephala philippinensis; assembly: GCA_013397055.1. Lineage (NCBI taxonomy): Eukaryota > Metazoa > Chordata > Aves > Passeriformes > Pachycephala > Pachycephala philippinensis. The sequence continues at coordinate 270,735 of VWZT01012671.1, read as the reverse complement.
GCACCTACATGCTTGAGAACTAAAATCTGAGTTTCAGTCTCTGATGGCATGAAATAACATGACACAAGCAAAGAGGGATTGTCACCTTTTTACTTCCAAGTATTTACACTCCTGTATTAGGGGCATTGAATGAAGTCATCGGGAAAAGAGCTCAAATGAAGCAAAAAGTTCTTTAAATAGGGGTGGTTAATCCAGGACTCTTCTTCAAAGAGTTTTTTTCAGACTCCAAAGGTTTGCATTGTTTCAAGGGGAAAATATACCTGGAACAGAAATCCATTAAGAGATATGGTCAAACAGAAAGGGTGACTCACTCCAGAAGTCCTACAGCCTCAAGTGTCTGGGAGTCAAGAGAGTGCTTGAGCAAAGCATCACATGTGCCTTCCCTGCTCCTCTACTTTGTGTATTGCGTTCTGGACATACTCGGGGGCAGGATACTCAGATGTAATTAACTTAATCTCTGTGTTTAAAAAATATTTTACAATTATTTTTATTATTTTGTTGCAAATTCTTTCCACTCCCCTCCCTTCAATTCCTCTCACCTCTCTTTTCACTTCAATCATGTCTATGCTTTTTTGTTGTTGTTTCCTTTTTTGACAGGTGATGTTGTTTGTTTATTTGTTTTGGTTTTTAATTCTTGCATTTACCTTAGAGCTACTAGTATACGCTACAAATAAATTAATGTTTTTAATTACAGAATAAATCCTGCTGGAACTTCTCTCCTGGAAGTGCCCATCTAATAATAAGGCCAAGGAAACCTGTGTGAATCCAAAATCATTTTTTCTTCAGTGGGAGTGATGTGTGGCTAGAGAGAAATGTACTCTGCTTTTTAAGATACTTCAAAACAAATCTCTTAACTGAAGTTCAGAATTAGTTATAAGCACAAAAATCTGAATCTGGAAATCATTCCTTAATTTCTGATCAAGAAAGCCAAGGGTACAAAATTCAGAGTCAGCATTTCCTTGAGGACAAAAGCGTTGAGCGCCTCACTGATGCCATCAGGATTTGGTCCATAGGTTTTACACTGAAGTGCTGACACATCCTTACTGTTGCAGTGCACAACATGTTGCTATAACTATTCTTTGCTCATATTCAGGACTTGAGATACTGCTTGGATGACTGCTCTCATGTAGCAAAGCTGGCAAACTTTGAACACTACATGGTCACAATCAAAAAATTATGTTTCTTATCTGAGAAAGAAAAAACCTCATGAAGTCCAGGGGCTCATTTGTCCCTTTTACAGGAATGAAACAATGGAAAAATACTTGGTTGCAGGGCAGAAAGTGGTTTGTGCTGCTATTCATGAGGTGCAGCAAAAGCTGGATGTTTTCTTTAATCCTAAACATGTTATCAGGTTACAGTGACTGTGGAGTCAAAATAATTTGGGGCGTTGTCATTGTAAATGTTTTTGTTCACTCTTGTTTACCATTTGCAGAAAGTTCACACAAAATCTCTGGAGTTCTGTTCCAAGAGCATTTTGTAGTGAATGAATAACATACAGTCTTCTTGACAGTGTTGTTGGCAGTTCCAGAGAGAAATAAAAATAAACTCAGAACAAATCAAAAAGAAATTTGTGTTTAAAAAAGTGTGCTGAGTTGAATAACAGTTTCTCATTTATTTTTTCAATTATTAAAGTAATGTATTCAACTTCACTCAAAACAGCTCTTTCCAGTTGCAATAATTTTGAAATATATGCACTACCCTTCCTCCTCCCAAAAAGAGGGAAGAGAAAGGGAAATTCAAATTGAAAATCTTGATCAAAAAATTGAATAATTTCACTTGGAAAATGTCATAACAGAACATATATTTTTTCTCTTATTTTCTTTCAGTGAAAAAGAACAATTCAATGAAAAGGAAACAAATTAATTATGACTTTCAGAAAAAAAAATCTGCATTTCTGGCCCTCAAAAAATTTTAACTGACAAATGTCACACAGCTTTACCATATGAAACTTCTCTTCTTGCTTCAAATGCCACACTTTTCTATGCAACACCCAGAATAGCAGGGTGGGGGTGTTTTTGGCACAAAGAAATAATGCAGAGATTCTTAAAAGTTGTCTCCTTTCCTACCTTTGGCCATAATGGCTTTCCCTGTTTCGCTTAATGTTTTCCATCAGTTGATTTAGCAGTACTTATTTCACTGCTTTTTCACCCTCTGCCACACTTGTTTCTTAACACTTTTTCTCATTCATTAACAAACACATCAGCAACAAAAGGAGTGCCAAGGACAATCTCCATCCTTTGTTGGATGTGAGGGGAAACATAATTCAAATTCATATATTACAGTGTGGAATATTTTAGCTACATTAGTAACTGTGGCAATTTACAGGACTGTNCCAAGGCAGTCCAATCCTGGACTTACATGCATAGGCTACTCACGGCTCTCCTGGGCACACCCCCACCCAGGAATTACGCGCCGGCCGGCTTTTCCACTTCCCCCAAGTGGATTGCAGTCCGTGAGGCTTATACTGCCGGAGGCTTTCAAAAGCTTCTAAGGCTCAGCCAGTTATTGCCGCAATACATGCAAACACAGGGCACCAGATGTCAGAGTCCAAAAAGTCCGGCATAGAGCAGGGTGGCAGGCATCAGCAACCAGAGGCAGAGGAGGGTGGCAGGCAGAGGCAGGCATTCACACTCACCAGCTCAGCATCCACCCAGTCAGCTCCAGCTCAGTCTCTGCTGCTCTGTGATCCTACAGCACAGCCCTTTATACCCATCATCCCTTGGGCTACTCCTGTGCTTCTTGTTATAGGAATCACCACACCTGCATTCAATGCTGGCCTTCCCTCCTCCCAGGGACACAGCCGCAAGCCATGAGGCCAAGGCTGCCTACAGCCTACTCTTGTAACCCCACACTGTACTATTGCATTCCAGCACAAAAAACATCAAATAACCCCCCCAAAGTGATGTCAATATGATACAGTTTCAAATTTTCCCCTAAACCCTTCCAGTAACTTCAAGTTAGAAAATCTCTTTAAGTGTATTGGCTCTATTTTGCTAACAGTATCAGAAGAAGGGGATGGTTGAGAAACAATTCTGGATTCAGGGCAAGACTGGATAGTGGTGTCCCGTTTGGAAAGCATGCAAACATGTCTTTTCTGAGTTTGCAAGACTTGTGCTTTGAATATTGCAATATTGACCTGTGAAATCTGCAGCAAAATCTGTCTAGGTGCCTCCTTGGAGTCAGTGGCCTGGTGAAGGAAGAGCTGGTGCTGTGGGGATTTTAGGCAACTTGTATTCCTGCAAGAAAGGAATAGACATAAAGCAACCCAGGTCTAAAGCTGGCTGTCAGGGGAAGCCTTGGCTGATGTACCAGATCATCTTATCTAATATTGGGATACCAGGGTCTGATGGGATCAGTTGTTACCCTATTTCAGAAACAGAAAACATTAAAAAAGAAAGAAGGAAAAGTGATTCTTAGTCAATGCAACTAGTGAAAAATTTAACATTGTGACAATACAGACACATGACAAATAGACTGCCACCTGGCAGAGAAATGTTCCTAAGTTGATGAGGAATGCAGATGAAAGTATTCAAATTCAGCATGGAGCACACCGTGGAGTTCTGCTTGCTGCAGGACAGGTGAGGATGGTGTGAACTCGTTGCTGGCTGGCTCAGAGCACACTGGGGCGGCTGACTTGAGCCTGTGCTGAACAGGAAGAGGAGTTTTACAGCATACTGTAGCTCAAAAGAATGACGATGAACATCTACTGATATTTTAGACAAGTTTCCCAAACTCATCTCAGATTTGTACTCGCACAATTCACGTGTCTTTGTCAGATATTCTGAGGGAATTTCTGTCCAGTTTCTTAATCAGGACCACAGATTAACAATTTCAGAGGATGATGATTATATATACAGGGACCAAGTTCAAATCATTGCATTATTCTCTCTATTTTACAGTGATTACCATGTTTTCTGGTGTGACTTGAATTTTGTATTTCTAATGTTTAGACTCTTAAGCAATAAAATACTATTAGTGTTTATCCTCTTTAAGCCACTGATACAAATTAAAAATTTTAAACCAAGAATTTTTCATATTTGGGAAAGCAGAAAATGATGACAACGCTATATTTGTCATTTCACAGCTGATTACTACAGTAGGCTTAGTTCAGACTGTTTTCTTCCTTGCAAGGAAGCAAGGATACTAACACATGCAAAAAATACTTTTATTATTTTCAATTTATGTATTACTGATAGGGATAAAGAAAATCTTAGCAGCATTTAAGTTTCTACCTCTGAGAGAACAATGTTCATAGGGTTGGTGAGTAAAAAATACTCATCTCATTTTCTCTTTGAGGTTTTCTATATTTTCTAATAAATTATGCATTGTTTCACATTATGATTCTTGAGCTTGCTCTCAGATCTATTAAATCCCTGTATATGTAAGTTTTATGAACACTGTTTGTAAAGATCATGTAGAGTTTAAGTGCATTAGTGACAGAGGTCATGAAATATTGAAAGATTTAACCACATATGTGAGAGAATAAGTATTTCTCCCAGAGGCCTAAGAGGTGGCCTGTTCACATACAACACAAAGCCCAGTGCAATATTGACACATGATATCCTGCTATTTGGAATTAATCCATAAAATAACACTAGCTCCTCTATGAGAGTATAAGGTACTACAACCATTGCAGAATCTCAGGGTGATCCAGGGAGACGTTTTATCATTACAGCAGTCATAGCGAGAGGGGAAGGAAATTGAAGTGAAGAATGAAATATTCTTAAATCCACAAAAGGGTTTTTTTTTAGTTAAAGTTAATTGACTGGTAAAATCTCCTTTAGTGCTTTTTTTTTCCCCCAGTCAAGTTCACAGCAGAATATCAATGAGGTTTGTTGAAATGGAAACTTTTCACTGTGCATAATTAGAGTAAATGAAACGTGCATCCATTCTAAATGTGCTTCTTTTATTTCTGTAAAATTTAATTTCTTTAAGAATGGAGGCAGGAAATAAAGGGGGTGAACGTCAACTTATATGAGAAGGTTTGAAAATTTCAAGGCCAGCTCAAGAACAATGATTTGGATCAGAAATCTTCCCCTGTGATAGTGGCAAACACTTCTTCTCAGCCCAGTTTGTGCCTCGGTTTTGCCTGTGAAAAGTGGGCAGTGCTAACAAGAATTAGGCATAGAGAAGCAGAGAGAATTTCCCCTCAGTATGCCACTGGAGTAGCCTGATCTGAAAACCTACAACTGCTTTGGTGCCTTGGGTTTTCTAAGTGTCGAGTACCATTAATACAGATAGAGCCAAACTGTGTGCTGTTGCGACTTTCCTGAGAGGAGATCCCATGAGGGATTAGGCTGAGCCTGCCAGAGCCACCTGGCTGGTAATCTGTGTCAGATCAGACAGAGAGCTGCACTTGCTCCACATCAGTCTGTAGCAGAGACGGGAATAGGGTTTTGATGATTCCCACCCCTGGAAGTAGGGACCAGTCTGGTTAAATCACAAGGCCTCTAACAAACCTTAATCGTCTCCATTTCAGCAGTGACCCCACTAATGCTGCACTGCACCTGTTAAACCATGACAGAAGGATGGGCCACCGAGGCAGACAGAGAAAAGAGGCAGGAAGGGAAGGAAGAAAATTATGTCATCCTCTTTTGCAAGTGGTGATATGGGGTGAACTTTATCTAAGGACACACAGGAAGACTGGGCAGAGGCTACGGCTGTGCTCTGAGCATCACCCTGGCTTCCTTGGAGATGTTCTCTCAAGTAGGAGTGGTCTCCACTTGCCAGATGACCCTTTACCACCCACTACTGTGCCCGTGCTCCGCTCCCACCCCAGCTGCTGAGGGACATTGGGTGAAGCCACCGCCATGGTGTTCACTGTGAGCAGATTTTTCTGTGCTCCTGTGACGAGCTGGGAATGTGCATGTGGTTATAAGTACGAGAGCACAGATGACACGTGTCAGCCTCCACTGACCATTGTCCCTCAGATGGGGTGCTGTGGGTTAGCCACGCTCCTGGAAACACACCTCTTGTCTCAAACCAACCTTTTCCTGGCTTAAATACCCACAAGGTTCAGCAGCAGGGGTAAAGTGCGTGTGGGGAGCAGAAGCAATTAAATGAAAAGATACGTTTCTGTTTAATTAAACCACTCCTGCGGGACTTTTCAGTGTGATTGAACAAACCATGGAAGCCCTCTGGATGTGCTTAGGCACATGGTGCTCCTGGTGCACTTTCATGGATGCCATCAGGATCACTGGAGAAACCCTCATAACAGAGATCTGGAAAGCTTTACCTCGTCAGATTCATTACACTGAGCTTCCAACCATGAAATGTAAAAAAAGACAGAGAGCAATGCATATTTCATTTGGTGGGGCCAGTTTTCCTCGTTTTTTTATCACTGGATTTGTAAATGTCAGAAGCTGAGACAAAAAACAACGCAGGATGCACTGTTAGAATGGCTGTTCACACTCTGTAGTTCTCTGCATTGAGATGCCTCCTGCTATAAAACTTGAATTTTACCAAGCCTGAAGCAACACTCTGCTGCTATTATTCACTTATTACTACAGAATTGCTAAGCAGTCTCACAGCACATCCAGGGCACTGTCACACCCTACACTCCATGAGCAGGCTGCACGAGACAGAGCCTGTCCTGAGGAGCTGCCAGCCTGAGCAGATCGCCCTGTCCCAGGCAGGACGGAGCTCTGGACAGCTGCCCGTCGGAGCAGACAGAGGGCAGGGGGGCTGGCTGGACGCCAGGCTGCAGCTGCCAAATAGTCTGCTGGGCAGATCATCCTGACTTTAGGAGGTTTCTCAGATCAGTGGAATTAATTACTTATTGGACTTGCCCATATCTCTCCTTTTAAGTAGTTTAAGGGAGATGACGAACTTTATGAGGCTGAAGGCAGCTGGGATGAGTCTCAAAGTGACATGTTCCCTATCAAACAGGAAACCTGTCAAGGACTGACTGGGGCGGGGACTGTGTCCTGGCTTATCACCTGTTCCACAAAAGCACCTTTCTTCTCCAGTTCATGAGAGGCTAATACATCACCAGTGTTTGCCTTAAAGCAGACACAAATATTCACAACACATTTTAGGAGGAAGAGACTCAGTTCACAGCATCCTTCATTCTGTCCCCCAGCTCTTTCACTTTTTTGTACAAAGGACAAAGTTATTTTCCAGAAACATTATCCTCTTTTTTTCATCCTCTGAAAAATGCAACTCTTGCACTTTTATTTTTCGTGTCCTATGAATAAAGATATCAATTGATGAGGTACACATAGCAGTCAGAACTGAAAATATGAAACATATTGCTGTTAATTTGGGTCCACATAACTTTGTTTCTCACAGAAAAAAAAATTGACTATTTTTAGAAAACATTCATGCCTTTATTTCATTTGCCAAGAATTTCTAATCTGAATTTCAGAGAGAAAGCAATCTGTTACTCTCAGACATTCACGTGATGAGGGGATATACCAGGTGCGTGACAAACAAGTGTGTTTTCTGTACAGCATATTCAAATTCCTCCAGTACTACTTCACGTCTCTCCCCAAAGCACAAACAATGGTAGCTATGCCTTAAACATAGACTGAGCCCAGACCTGACTTAGTTGTGCTTGAGGAGAAACTATGTTCATGTCCTTGTGCATTTGTTTTTCTTTATGATTCCTCTGTCTGACTTTTTACCCTGCTGACCCTGAGCAAATTTGTCATGGAAAGATGGACATCTGGTTTTACAGGCTTGGGCAAAGTAAGCAACACAAGACTAGGAACAGAGAAGCAGAACACTGGATTATAAATGGCAAAATCCCAGAAGCTAAACTCAAGGAGGGGCAGAAAATGAAACACTAACACAATATGAAAAGAGGCATGCCATTTAAATCAACAATGTAAAGGGGCAGTCTGCTACGGTAACATGGGGAATTCTTCTAGCTCTCCTTTTCACTTTGTCTTTAAAGGATTTTGTTTCTCTGAATACGAGAAAATTGCATGCTTTCTTGAACAGGTTTCCTTGATATCGTGGTATTCCAGTTACAGCCCTGAAAGTAAAGTTTGTACTACAGGACAAGCAAATTACAGCACAGAAACTGAAGCAATCTGGGCCATATAGGATGGATATAGGAACTATTTCCTCCAGTGTAATAATATTTTTTGTCCTAGGCAGTTTCAAAGCTTATGTCCACAGCAAGATAACAATACTGCAAATTTTGTAGGTCTTGTATCTAATCTGAAGCTGAAGCGACAACCATAAACAAAAAAAAAATTATCCCTGACAACAGGCTGACACTACTGGCACATCAGTCAGCTCTGATACACTGATCACAGGGCCCACTGATCAGTTTCAATACCCTGCCAGGAGCTGATGTATTTGTACTAAACCATTCAAATATGCTCCCTTCTCTGTGCACAAGCTGGATGCTGTTAGGCAGCAGCTTCTCTTCCCCACTCCCCCTCCTCCTCAAGGAATATCTGGCATGCAGAGGTGCATAAGGCCTGGTCTGGTTGTCACTTCTTATATCCTGATGCTAGGGCCATCATGAGAGGAACTCATCTGGAAAAAATTACTCTTCAGGGGCTGCTGTGTTTTGCATTGTTTTGAATTGCTAAGGAAAAAAATACTTGGATAACACTGTTCCTGCAGTCTCTCTGAGCTCCGTGTATCTTATTTCAGGTACCATGAGCAGTGCTGGCTAAGAAAGCACAAAGTGCAGCATCTGCTTTGCTCTCTGGAGAAGTGTAGCCCTGAACAGGCTCCCTCTCTATGACAAAGCTTTAGGGATGCTTGGGGTTGCCTGAGCTAAGACTCCTCCTGCAACTGCCTTGGGGCAAGTGCTGCTCGTGGTGGGGTTGCTTGATTGCTGTCTATACCTGGTGTATATCAATTGAGAAATTTCCCTGCCCTGACAGCAGATACCAGAGTAAGTATGTAATATAAATTGTGCAAATTACAGATTTGAAATAAGAGCTTTAAAGGGCAATGACAAATTTCATATAGTCAAGTCAGTGTATTTCAGATTAGTTTTGATATGCACAGAAGATATAAGGAAGAGACAGGGACAATTTTTTTAAAAAATCTTTTGAGGATTAAGGAGTGAATCATAGAGTCATTTAGGTTCAAAAAGACCTAGATTTGTTTAAAAAAATTGAATTACAAGGAGGACCAAACCTGGTAACTTGGAAATCCTACAACATTGAAAAGCACCACATAAAACTATATAAAATATTCTCATAAAAGGTAATGTGCTCTCCTGCATATTGTACAGGAGCCAAACATGAAGACTTTGAGTTGGATCATCTCTTGAGCACAGCACCAGGGGAAAATAAATTATGATCTTCTGGGTTCCTTTTATATCCCAGTTTGTCCTTTTCCTCACGCCCTCAATTATCTCCACCTTATATTTTTATTTTCACCTCAGTTTTCAAGCACTTGTCACACTTCAAGACTTCAAATAATCTCTTTTAAGAGTAGACCTTATTGATAGGCTGATTATATCACAGGTTTTCAATAGGCAGATTTCATGTACCATCCTCTGAAGCACCTAATCCTAGTTTCTAGCAGAAGCATGATGCTAGGTGTCCAAGGCAGTGGCACAGATCAGGTATGACAATTTTTATATTGGTTGTGTCCTCTTACTACTTTAATGCCCATTTCCTTGAATTCCTGTCTCCTCTTCTCCCGTTCAGTCTTCTGTAAATTCTTTCCTTTTTCAACCTTCCTCAGTTCAGTTTAATTTCTCACTTCTATTTTCTTTTCCTCTATTCCATATTTCAAGTACACACAAAGCTTGTATTTTTGCTGCTGTGACCAATAGCCTAATGATGGTTAACTTGGATTTAATTGTTCATCATTGGATGTAATTTTCATCATGCTGTTGAGAGAAGTCAGTGCCCTGAGTCTCATAATCACTGTTTATGAGCAGAGCAGAGTATTTCAGGAGTCAATGCTTGTCCCAGGAATACATTTCTCAACACATCTATTTCCTAACAGAACCCATATTTATCAGCTTTCAGGCCATCTCTTCAAGCCTCCAATTTCTTGGCGTAACAGTGATGGTGTATCTTCAAAGATCGGTATTTTCTTAGAGATGATGGCCTACCTATAGCCTGGGTTACCCTGTGTTACCTCTGTGTTTTACCTCAATCTGAGGCAGTTTCCTCACACTGTCACTGAATGAGTTATTCTGGCCAAATTCGGACACTTAGAGCACAGCTGTTTATATCTAAGCAGGGCACCCAAGGTTCCCGTTGTAAAAATTTTAACCTATAAGTCATTTCATACCAATTTAGACATCTGAATAGTCAAATGATTTGAAGCCTAAAAGTGTTCTGAGCTGAGACAGAAGCAAGATGAATCCCACCTACCCACTGAAATGGAATGGGACAAGGAAGCTGATGCTCTTGGCTTAAGCCAAGCATAAAACCCAGGTACCGCCCCTTATGAAGAAAGGTGACCTTAGCTCTCTGTGTAGGCCTTCAACTACTATCCAAAATGAAGGGACGTGCAAGGCACGTGGTGGATGAGCTGGTTTTGGCTGGTCACAGTTTTGCATGTTAATGGTAGGAGGCAATGAGAAGTTGGAAGGATGCACGAGACACAGCCAGGGCAGGCACTGAGAGCATGGCCCAAGGGACAGGCATGATGGGGAGATACTTTGGACTGAATCATAGATGAGAAAATCTTGGGAATTTGGTCACATTTCAGTGTGTTCTACCTCTGCTTTCCTGAAGGAAACAGGACTTTGTGAGCTAAATACACGGGCTCACATCAAAGACCATCCTGATTCCACCTTATTTTTCTCACCAAATGGAACACCATGCAGCAGCATGTTGAGCCATTAGGGTCACCACTGAGACTGTGTGATTGCCTTCAGTACAGATCTTTCAGGTCCTGAAGTATCAATGAGCCCTGGCATTTGTCTGGTGCCATAGGAGTGTATCATCCTTTTCAGGAAAACTTATTGGCATGTTTACTTTCACTTTCTGAGCGTCAAATGTTTATGAACAGCATTCTGATATTTCAGATTACCAACATTTTTTACATGCGTTCTACACCAGCTACTGACAAACAACTGAGTTGTCCTAATTATGATTATTCTGGGACATAAACACATTGTCTTCTAAACTATATTTTCTCAGCCTTTATCAATGTCTGGAAAGTTGAAAATCACATTTCTTATAATAAATGAAGGACACGCAATTTCTTTTGTGTTTTGATGAAGGCGAAGGATCCATAAGTTCTTATGCCTTCTGCTGTCCAAGCTACAATGGAACTCAACCTGAGGATCCAGATTGCGGAAGGAAACTAGAACATGACTGGAAGGAAAAGAGCATAAAAATAGCACCAGAAGAAAGCTTTTCACTTTGTATTTTCTTAGGCTGTGCATGTCTCCAGTAAACAGAATTGGCACAGACAGTTTGGACTCTGTCTGGCCAGCCAAACAGAAATTAATAGGAACTTCTTTATTGAGTAAGGATATTGGGGAAATCACCGTGTGTATAAGAACAGCAGAACCAAGAGAAAGGCAGGCCATAGGCCCCGGATTAATACATGTCAGGTAGGTTACATATGAACCAGTGTCTGAGGAAATGGAGTTGAACACGCTTTACTGGGACACCACAGCTGAGAGCAATGGGAATATCTTGGAAATGCTCCCCAGTACACAGGCCCCAAACGTGCAGCACTGGCACACAGGGCCACAAGCCAAGACAGATCTGAGGAAGGATCCAAATGGTGCTCAAACAACACTGGACCTTTCAGGGGAGAAGTTTGCATATCACATAAGTAAAAGCTCCTATCTGAGGTGATTTTCTGGGCTCTGTATGCAGTCAAATGAGCATTGCTCCTGAAAAAAAGCAATATAGCCTAAAAAGGATATTCTGAATTTTTCCATGAGCTGTCTAGGAAGACCAGGAAAACTTATGTGACAATGTAGGCAACTATGTAACTATAAGCAGTTTTAACACAGTCTATTCCTTACTGGGTGCCATTTGGGGGAGATTGGGCACAACTGTCTGGCCTCCGGCTGCCCTACTTAACTTGCTGCTTCATAAATATATTTATTATAGAAGATTATTTAGAAGATATTGTCTTGCAGCAGTGTCTTCTGGGGGAAGCCAGCACTGCTCTGCTGCTCTTGCACATTGCACCAGGCTGTTTCCCATTTTTTCACAGAACTTTTATCTTGTGGCATTTTCTTTCCAGTATAAAGGATATTTTTTTGCCAAATCAGTATCTGTGATGGCCTGCCTTCTGCTAACTTGTTTTTTTGTGTTTCTTTTAGAAAAAAACAGAGGAAAAAGGTATGTCTAGCTATAGTGCAATAGAATGTATCAATTACTTTAGGAGCGGGACTTTTCTTCTTTACAGAAGAGAGCAGGTCTCTCTATTCTTCTAATATATGTCAAAGTGGAAGAAGCTCCAGATGACTGATGATTAGATTTGTTTGCTAAAAAGCGTCTATGCCTTTAACAGTTACAAATTCATCATTTTCAGACACAGTTATACTCCTAAAGACCTATGATCAGCTTATTTGTGACAACATGGGAAATGAAAGAGGTGCACAGAGAACTCATATGTGGTTGCACTATCAATTATCTCATGGTGTTCTTTGGATGCTTCTATATAAAACATGAGGATTGCATAGCAAGAATTTTTTTGGCTGCAACTTTTCAATAAACCTGTTACAGTAACATACCCAGCAGTTTGCACTGTATGCTTAAACATTTTATCCTAACACGTAAGAATGCCCTTTGGATGGAAAAAAAAGTCACCTTATGGGCACCTTAATTACTAAAAGCATTTTTGCTCTTCATATCTCTTACATATTCATATTATAACTAAAAATTGCAATAATGAAGTGTGGCATCTTTTTCTCTATTTTACATGGAAATTCTTCTCTCACAGTTCAAGGTCAAGAAAGACATTCCAGACAATTACTGAAAGAGAATAGTATAAAAATGCACACTGATTTAGATTTTCAGAACTGATCAACAGTTTAAGACTGTAACAGCAATTTACGTGGTGTTTCCAGTTTACTAGAAGTTAAAATTGATTAGGGCTTTTTGAAAAGTACCATGCTAATCAAGGTAAATTAACTAATGAAATTCCTTGATTGCTAGATAGTTTACCATTTCAGAGGTGCTTTAAATAAAACTAGTTTAGGAAACATTTTCTGACAGCAGATCAGCTAAAACTATTACTTGCACTGGGAAAAGATAATATTTTCTGTCATGCTTTTTCATATGTAAATTCTCATATCTTTTCAGTGAATAACAATCCTAGTCCATATTGTTCTACTGGATATTTATTTTCCTTTGTTGCACTTTTCACTTCAAGACTTGATTATATTCATTCAGATAAATAATTCTGTGTGCTACCACCCTTCCTGCTACTCCTGTACAGTACCGAGGAATAAGGCATGGACTACAATCTGGAACCCTAAGCCTGCCACACCAATTAGAAATAGTTCCAGCAAGACTGATAGTCTAACAAATCTACCTTCAGACTCCCTTCTGAGTGCATATTTTATGTTATAGAGATATGTATATAGCTTTAATGGGAAAGACTCATGAACATTATTCTTACTTAAGGGTGAAATTCAGACACACATAAAAAATGTATTATGTCAAGCTAAATGAATTTTCATATTATTCCACAAGAGATGGTGGAGATGAAATCAAATCTTCATTGTCTGTGAGAGTGCTTCAACTCTGATGATGGCGAGTGGGATCTACCCTAAACTCTGGGCCTGTGGCCCCTTCAACAGCATTTTCTCCCAACCACCCCACATTCATTTGGGAAGGGGATCATCTTGGGTGAAGTTAGCTCTGAGGACATGCAGCTGCATAGGTTAAGGTATCACCTCTCAGTTATGCACACACACTGGAGATGCTGAGCTGAAGTCTGCTTCATCTTTTGCTCAGTTCTTCAACCCCAGAAAAAAGTTCTGCATAAACAGAAGTATGTAACAGAGAATTGCACAAACAGACTGTGTGCCAGGCTAGAGCTCTTTACATGACAACATAAATTCTTGTCTGCAGCCCACGACACCTCCAAGAACAGAGACCACGGTCTCTGCCAAAGCCCTCCTAGCAATGCTGGCACCAGTGCTTTGTGCTGTTTAAGCCACATGCTCCTTATTTAAGAAAGATATTGGAAACATATAACATAACTAAGAAACTAATGTTATCTGTGTTCATATCTGGCCAAGTTGTACAGCACTCAAGGCTGGTTTGCTTTAGGAGTGGGCTGGAATTCCTGATTTTCTGAAGGAGATAGTAAGTGAAGTTGGAGGACTATAGTTAACTTAGGGGAGGAGATGTGGCTGTGAGGTTGTTCATCAGGTGAAACTTTTTCAGGGTGATGTGACACTAGAGCGAAAGTCTCCTGCTGGAAGGGAAGAAGCAGAATTCACAGGTGGAAGGAAGGAGGATACATATGGATAAGAAATTATTTTAAATCCTGAAGTATTTATGTATTTCTATTTGCCCTTTTTATATCATCCGATCTGTTTTGCACAATGGTTCAGATATCACTAAACATACGTAGATCTACACAAGTGTGCAGACACCTGGCTTGTCTTCTGGTGATATTGCCAGTAATGAAGATAGCTTGGTGAGAAAAGTTAAAAACTAATAGCAATAGTTCTGTGTACCCACAATCCCTACATTTCTGCTTTCCTTTCCTCTCCCCTGTTGTTTGTGAAAGGCTGCCTGCCTTGCCTGCCTTTCTTCAGACTTTTTCCATTTCCAGTAAGGAGTTGTCTAGTGTGAGAATCCTACCTCTGCTTTCACATATCCTCCGCCCTCCACAATATTCAATAGTGTTGATATGGTTTTGGCAAGATATAATTTTTTTCTTTATACCTTTTCAATCTTGTTTTCTCCAGACTGTCCCTCTTTCCCTTGAGAAGCGTTCCAGCCTAAAAAAAAAAAAGAAAAAGTAGTCTTTACAAAAACTAAAACACAAACAAAACCACAAAACCTTGAGAATTAGGTTTTGGGAAAGCAAAAAATATGTGCAGTGTGATAACTAAGCATGGGCAGCTACGCTGTGTGGCAGAGATTGCAAGCTGGATGTTTTTCTTATGCTCATACTGATTGTAGTTATCTTTCCAGTTTCTCACGCCTCATAAATTATACACCCCTGCAAACTCTGCCAGCTGGAATTTAGAATTTGTCCCTTTACCGCTGGGAGAAATTGAACAACTAATGAAGCAGTGACTACTGGTGCTTCCTCCCTTCCTGGGGAAACAGGGACAAAACCCATCCAATGTGGATGCAATATTCAACTACTAATACTTCCATGTGAAATTTCTTGGGCCTAGATCTGAAAGAAGAGCAACCCATTTGAATATTCCATTTCAAAATGTTTTTACAAAAAAAAAAAAAGCAGAAGAAATAGGATGGTGAGGAAGCCATCCTGTTCTCCAGTTCCCCTGGGTGACAAACATAACCAGGGCTTTTTCTGTTCTCTGTTTTCGTTACAGCCACGCTCCAGAGACACATGCTCTGTGCTGCTGTAAATACACTGCTTCAAATGTCAGACCTGATTTACTCTGTTTTTTGGAAAGAGAACAAAGAAAGTCAGTTTTTGAACCCAATAATGACAATAAACAGTAGTTGTTCGAAAACAGCCCAGACAAGGAACTAAATAAAGAGGGTGCTGCTTCTGCAGTTAACCATTATCCATACTATTCCTACTAGCTGTTACTCATAGTGTAAGCACTTCCATGGGCATTAACAGTGTCACAGCTTGTCAAAAAGTAGTCTTATGAGCCAAGCCTTGAAGAACAAAACACTTGTGTGTCCTAAATTCCCACTGCAGCGACGATAAGTGTTGCGGTTTAATCCCAGCCGGCAACAAAGCACCACATTTCTGCTCTCTCACACAACCTCCTCCCTGCCCCCAGAGGGGAGGAGAACTGGAAAGGAAAGGTAAACCCCATGGGAGATAAGAACAATTTAATAATTGAAGCAAAATATAATTATAAACATGCTAATAATATTAATAACTGTACATATAAGAAGAGGGAGAGAGAATAACAGGACCAAGAGAAAAAAATGATGCACAATACAACAGCTCACCATCCGCTGACCAACACCCATCCCATCCCTGAGCAGAGATTGGCTCCTTCTGGGTAATTCCCCCAGTTTAGGTACTGGACATTATATTCTATGATATGAAATACTCCTTTGGCCAGTTTGAGACAGCAGTACAAACTGTGCTCTCTCCTGGCTTTTTGTGGCACTCCTCACTGACAGAGCATGAGACGCTGAAAAATCCTCGATTAAGGGTAAGCACTACTTAGCAACTGTCAAAACATCAGTGTGTTATCAGCATTATCCTCGTACTGAATCCAAAACACAGCCCTGTACCAGCTACCACAGATTAAAGCAACTCTGTCCCAGCCAAATTCAGGACAATGAGAAATGTGACTGTTCTGAAACACATGTGGTAAAACCCAACATGATCTGCTAACTCAGATGTCACATTTTCAAGGAGAGCTCTTTTTGGATGCATTTGCGTGGCATAACAGGGCTGTGCAAGGTTATCCAGGCTAGTGTGGACCCTGGAAGCAGCACGGTGCTGTTCAGAATGTCTCCATCGAGGTGAACATACCCTCCTAATGCAGCTATGTTACTTTCAGCAACTCAATATTTCACCTTATTTTTAAACCTAGAAAGCCATATTTAGATTTTAGTAGTTTTATTTATATAGACCCAATATAGATGTGTCTCCGAAGCCTGAGTTTGGATTCCTGTTTTTGAAAATCTTGCCTGCAAGGTTTTGCACCAAAAATTGAGTACTAGTCAAACTATCCTATTTACACATGCTAAAATAGACTTACTCCTGTAAATATGCAAGGCATCATGCAACTCAGTGTTTTCAAGCAGATTACATCCTATATAAAAGGGGGGGCGTATTCTAAAAAAACATGAGCAAACTGTAATAAATTAAAATAAAAGTGATATGTTGTCTAAATTCTCATGCATGGAACTGCTTCACACTTTTGCTTGCTGCATCTCATTCTTCTGTGCTTATTCAAAGCTTGTACCTTCCTAGGAATGAAAACATCAGCCCCAAAACTGGAAATTTCATGGAAACAACCTTAATGGTGACATCATTTGAGTGTCCTTTTGCCACCAGCAGCATACATGTATTTTCACATGGTGTGTTCATAATTTTCTACAATGTCTAAACAATGCACCACAGTTGACAATCTTGTTCTTGTTAATTGCCAGATCCTCACTTTCAGGGCTGCATAAATCTTCTCAATAAAAAATCACAGCTGATGCTGTCAGGTTGAGAATCTCACAGCATGATTTTGGGGCCAAGTCAAACACAAATTACCCAGTGTTCACGCTGGTAACTACTTATTTTTATGTTTGTTTGTTTGCTCTGGATCTGTGGAATAAGAGCTTTGGATTTGTTCTGGTATGTTAGTGTTTATTGCTTGTACAGGGCCACCAATTTCTGAACCACTTGGCTTGAGAAACTGTGCTGTGATTAAAGTCTCTCGTCTTGCTTCTGGCCCTGCCTTGCTGCTGCCTGGACTCTAGGCACTGAACACCAAAATGTCACCAGGGACACCACAAGAAATATTGTTTCTGCTTAGCAGATCTTTCTTTGTTAAACAGCAGTAGTGCTAACCCCACCATACCACTTTTTTTCATATATACAGTTTTCACGCTTTCTACAAAAATTATACCTCCTTTAGTTCGGAGTTACCCCTGATTGCCTGGCCCAAAGTGCTGCATGTCTTGACTTCTATTGCAGCCTGATGGTTCTGGGCAGGCATGGCAAGCAAAATTACCTCCATCCTCTTCGTTTTGCACCCCCTCAGGTGCAAACTTTCTGTGTGTCTCAGCAGGTCTGGTACTCTCGCTGGTATCAAACGTCTTGGTTGCCGTGCCTCTGGAGGCGTGTCTGTCACGTAAGCTAATGCCACAGCTCCCACCTTCTGCTTAATGCAAACCCCAGACTGTGAAAAGCAGTGCCTTTTTCCACCTGCACTGCCAAGCCCCACTGGGGAAGGTGGGAGACAGAGAGAACAGTTGCCGTTTGCTTGGCACTACAGGGTGCTCTTGGCCCCAGGGAACTCCTAGATTCTGCTGCTGCAAAAGGGAGCCTGAATATGGAGTGGGACCCCACCACCACCCATGGGGAACACATAGTATTTCAGACCTTAAGGCAATAAGGAAAATGGAAATCAAGACTAAAATCAAGGCAAAGAGGTATAGCGTGATGCTGCCTTCAGCATTCATGTGGCTCAGATAGGTGTCTCACTGTGCCACAGAAGTGAGGTCTTCTGGCCCAAGGCAGCTTGTGTTAGCATCACTCCTGTCTGTGCCAGTCCTCTTGCCCTGTGAAGTCACTGGGCCCCCAGTGAGGCGCTGCCCCTGGCTCTTGGTGTGTGTGTGCAGCCCCACACACCCAGCCTTCACGGGCTCTCTGGCTTCAGCAGCCTCCAGGTGCCTGATGTGTTTAAAACAGTACCCAGGACTTGGCAAGACATTGAGCTGATGGTTCAACTGAACAAAGCTCATCACACCTCACTGCGAGCCAGTCTGCCAAACGAGCAATTAGTACCAAAAGTACCCCATTATTTTTATTTAGTTTTAATGCTCAAGCTTGTCCCCTTGATCCTTTGAACTATAAAGCAATTGTGGAGCTTTATTGAACTGTACCTACCATGAAGCCTTTAATGATCTCCTTCTAGGCACCCTTCATGATAATCTGTCTAGAGACAAATCCCCACACCAAGTTCCATCTGCGAGTAGCAGGTATTCCTAGCCTTCCTATGAGGTCTATCAGGATGCTCCAGTGAACCTTTCTGGGCTTCTGGTGCCAGAGAAATTTGTCAAGGGAAAAAAATGACCCTCAAGAGGCTGCCACTCCTATTTACTGTTCTTTCATTTGAGGAAGGGGGAGAGGAATGGTGTTTGTGTGCAATTCTCTTTATCTCTGTGGAGCATCTATTCCCTGAGATTATTTTGGCTAAGAATTTCTTGCAGTTGTTTTCCAAATACTTTGGTTCTTTCCGTCTAATACATTTCACGTGAGCATGGCTCAAGTGCCTTAAATATATTTGCTCCTGCAATTTGTAAATATCTTTCTGAGGAATGTTAGGGTTCTTTGGTTTTGTTTAGGCTTGGTGTTTGGGTTTGGGTTGGTTTTTTTCAGTTCCTAAATTCA
>VWZT01012671.1:228016-251548 GCA_013397055.1 Pachycephala philippinensis | reverse complement strand
ATTTCATTTCATTTCATTTCATTTCATTTCATTTCATTTCACAATTGTTCAAATCTTGTTATCTGCAGTCTTATCATAGGAAGTTTTTTCTCAGCTCTACTGGGATAGGCAGATCTAATGGTTTCTTGGTTGATTGGTTAGTTGGTTGGTTGGTTGGTTGGTTGGTTGGTTGGTTGGTTGGTTGGTTGGTTAGACAGATTGGTCCCTGCTGTATATTGGTTGGTTGGTTGGTTGGTTGGTTAGACAGATTGGTCCCTGCTGTATAATGGATAGTGAGTGCCTGGGAATAGCCTCAATGCCCGAGTTAGTGAGTGGAAACACAGGAATTTGAACTACTAGTACCATCACTTTTGCGAGCAACAGGGCATTATCTGTATTCCATATCTAAATGAATGGTGTTGGCACTGCAGGATGATGAGTTAAAGGTAGTATTGTTTTTGCTCTTAAATTCTCTTAAAAATCCCCTCTTCCCCCCCCTCACCCTGAGAGCAGAAGTCTCAGATTTGCTTGCTAATAGATCTTTTCCATGATCTCAGATGTATTCATATGATGATATTGTATCTGGAACAACAGCAGTAAACAAAGCTTGTGAGTGCTGTATACCAGTGTGCCACTCTGGTTCTAAATGGATCCTGCCCTAAATACAGAGGGATTGTTTGCTGTGGAAAACAAAGTAAAAGGATCATTCTGTCACTGAAAATAATTTGAAAATATATTGAAAATATATTGAAAATATATTGCTGTACCAAGCATCACTTTCTGTCATATGCTCATTTTTTTTCCAGCTGGACAGCTTTCACCCTTCTTTGTTCATTCTAAATGAGCCATCTTCTCCAGCCTTCTTCAAACCACTAAGAAACAACTCAAAGTTTGTCCGAAAATCCAGATGGAAGAGTACAAAATCTACATATCTTAAGTGAGATGGATGAGTAATACAGCTTACATGTCTAAATCACTCAGCAATCCCAATTACACACCACATGTTACTCCTTAAGCTAGTCAAGAGCAGTTTCCTTCTTTTTTTTTTTTTTATTAATTCAGTCTAAATGCCTTTAATAACTTCAGAGCTGAAAAGAAAGAGCACTGCTGTAAACAGTATTTTGATTTCATCTGACCTTTGCATTATGAGATCAGCTCTTAAGATACGTTATCTGGAAATGTGATGGTCCTTAATTTTTTCCTCAAACACACCTGACAGTGGGATATTGAGCTAGAAAAATATGCTCAGGAAATTCAAAGGGGATCTTTGGTGAAAGTAAGGCAGTACATTGTATCTGTATTTCTCTCTGTAGTGCCTTGGAAAGCATTTTTCAGTGGTGCTTCCCAATGAGCAGAGCAGAATAAATGCTTGCCTGCTTTGCACGCCATTCTCATAAAGAAATAAAATTGTCATTTTTAAATATAACATTGCACCTACTTACAATTTCTAAAGCTGTGTTCTTCAAGTTGCTAGCACAAAAATACTGATCCTATAAGCTTCAGCAATATCAGGTAATGTCTGTGGGGAGTTCAATCAATAAATAAGCTCTCTTCTGTTGCTGAGCAATTTCACCATCAAATGACTTTGTTTAATGCTGTGAAAGTGGCCAACCATACTGTGTCACTCAAGAGAAAAGGAAATTTGCAGTCTGAAAGCACAGGGAGTGGAGAATGACGCGTTATAATTATTTTCCTGGAGCTTCATCAGTGGGTTTGTGGATAACCACAGAGGTAAGAACTGCTGCCTCCTGGGATCTGATCTCAGAAGCACTCAACAGGGACATTTGGACTCTGCAACAGGAAGCAACTTGGCACCAGACATGCCCCAAAAAGAAGACTGAAGCAACAATCTCAACAAATGGGACTGCCAGACTTCCTAAATTTAGGGAAAAGAGATGAGTGTTTTTTAATGTGCCAGAACCAGGGTGCTTGCTCTAATAATAAGCTCTAGGGAGCTGTTTGGATCTCTGGCAAGAAGACAGCAGCTTGGAAAAAAACCTCTTGGGAGTTTTCTTCTGTGCTGAGTCTTGGCTTGAGTCATCTTATTGACCTCTGAATGCAGCTAAGAGACAACAGGAGTTATGAGATGAGGGGATCTGGATTTATCTTGAGGTATTTTACAACAATTCTGTTTGAACAAGCTGAAGGAGATCTTTTTGCATCTAACTATTTCAGTTTTCTTTTTGAGACTGTTGTCATAAATAAGGCTTTTAGTTGAGCTAGAGAGGTGGTCAGTTTTATTCTGTCTTTCTCAGCATAAAAAAATAATTTTCAGTAAAGTTTCTGTGTTGTTTTTTCAGACTAATATTTTAACTCTTCTCCCTGTCCTGTGTTGGACTATTGTAGCTTGTATTCTCCCCTCAGTGTTCCCAGTGGAGAACAAGGATGTAGAACAGCTGTTCTGTACAGGCTCCTTGTCCCCTGAAACAGCCCTTGTCTACTCTGTTCTGTCCCTACAACCAGGTTTAATGCCCCTAGAGTGGATCGAATTAATCATGGATCAATTCACTGAATGTTTTCCTTTGGCTGAGAGATGGTTTTTGGCTCTTTATAGGGGACACAGTACACCCTTTAAATTTTGTTAAAATATATTTTAATATAAAAGATACTAAATAGGAAGATAAGAGCATGCAGTACTCCAAAATCTGCTCCTGTTTCACACAGCATGTTCCAGCCAAATGTACCAACTTTGGTTTGGGACATAAAGACAGCAGTATTGTGGATTGTTGTTTTGATTGTTTTATGCTGAAGGTGCCAGCTGTCAGTGATGTGGGTGAGTTTCTGGACAGAAAGAAATATCTGGAAGAATATACCTTGTTAGGGCACTTGTCAGCTCACCATAGATTCACCTTATCTAGTCAGCTGTCAGAAACAAACACTTACTGCAGTCAGTTCTGTGCAGCTGATAGAACTGCCAAAGAAATTGGTATTTCTCAGTATTCTTGATATAATTGCCACATATATTCCCAGACACTGATTCCAGAAATGGTGTGCTAAGTCTTTTCTTCAGACACTTAGATGAGGACATTATATTATTTGTTGAGAGGATCAATAATAGGGTGGGGAACAGGAGTTTTCTGAGACCACTGCACCATCCTGGAAAGCATCTGGAGCCTGCAGGTGCTTCTATGCTCAGTACTCTGAGGGAAATGCTCCCCAGTATCACTGGCACCATCCAGCTGTCTGAGGCTGATGCTAACAATATCAGTTAGTGTCATGTGGGGAAAACTCTTTCACAGGAGCACCTAAAGGCTGCAGGCAAGAACTGTGTAGGTGCTGACTGTGTAGGTATTGTGTGTATAAGGCACAGCCTCTGTCCTCAGTATGCTGCCTAAGCACAGAAGACAGATGAAGGCTGAATAGATGGAAGGGGAAGCAGAAATATTATCTCTCTTTTGCAGATGAGGAGACATACAATCTGAAGGTCTGAACGCTAACAACTGAACGTCAGGGTCAGATTCCCAAAAAAGGAATTGTTTACCAATGTTTTCCATTTTCCAGTAGCGTCATTTAAGACATTTATGAAGAGAAAGGAATAGCGTGGCACCTGAATGAAAATTCTCAGGTGTCGTGGCAATGTGTTAAAACACAGTGCATTTGAGTGCTTGTCAAGTACAAAATGCAAGTGGCTAATGCTGCAGTCAAATGCATTTTTGCAAGGAATCAGCTGCTTTCTTATTGCATTTATAAAATATATCTCCATGGAATTATATTTTCTGAGACATGAATCAACACAACATATGTTATAGTGCTTCAGCTTTGTTTTCATAATGAAAAGAAGATGCTTTAATAGCATCTGTTGTAGTGCTAGGAACGTATCCTGCCACAGATTCTCAGTGAAAAAAACCCACCAACTGCAAGTCAAAGAACTCAGATCCAGGTTTAAAGGAATGGGATGTGATTATGCCTGTTATTACCTAGTGATCTGTTCTGCACTTTTTCCTTTCTTTATTTATTTAGCAGAGTTAACACAGAAACGCAGTAAAGGAAACACTCAAACTCAGTATTATTTCTGGATACAGACAGTCTTCTTTAAACCAGCAAGGAATTTTGACCACAAAGTCCTATTGAAGTAATCTTTTTTTTTCATTTAGGATGGTAGCTTTCCATTGCTGCAGTTGTCTTCTAAAATATACATTATAGATTATCTTCCTTTGAGAGAATAGTAAAAGGAAAACTTGCTGTACTGGGACTTGGTAAACTGCCTCTAATCTAATTTATATTACAGGGCACCAGTTACTGGGGAATTCATATGCTACTAAATGTCACTTCCACTCTTTTCCTAGCAATGACAAAAACATTTTGAAATTCATTCTAATCACAAGAATGCCACACTGGAAAGTCTCCTTATTGTCATTTCATAATTCCCCTGATAACTGCAAGATTATGGTTTTTCAAGGTCCTTTCACCCTTCCCACTGCCCTGCAGTAGGAGGAGGTAGCAGATGCTTGGATTTTTAGTTGTTTCTCTGGGGCCAGAAACTAAAAGGCAATGACAGAACTTCTGAATAGTTTTCTCTCCTTTTAACCCTGCCAAGGTGCAAGGAGTCACACGAAAAGGAACAGTTACGATCAGGAGATTGTACTAGGCTTTTACACACTCCAAATACCCTAGCTGTGCTCAATATTTCATATTTCCATGTAGCTTGATAGACGTAAAGGTGTGCAATGAGTGGAGATGTGATACTTGTTTCAAAGAGCTTCAGTCTAAGTTATAAACATGGAGATTTCCAAGGAAAGGAGGAAAGATGAAAGATGTCTGAGTACAACAGCGAGGGCTTTTAGGATGATAAACCATGGATTACACCAGTCTCTCCTTTCTTGGTTTGGTTTTGCAATTCTTATAAGCAGAACTGTAGGCAAGTAATGCAAACAAAAGCCACTGCTGGCAGAGGGAATACTCTTTGAAAATCCCTGTTTGTTCAGTAGACAAGGATGTATGGATCTTTATGCTTTAGTGATGGATATTGAAATGCCTGGATTGACACATTTTGCTATACATAAAAATAGATAGGGGAAATAGAAAACTTTGACATATAAAAGGATGATAAACTAGAAATATAATTTAAAAGAACTCTGCCAGTGCTTGAGTGTCTGGCATTTTCTGCTTCATGAATTGTAATCTTTGATGGGGGGCAGGGAGGAGAGCTCATTTCCAGTTAGAGCAGTAACAGAGAGAATTTCTGATGAAAACCCAGGTTGGCTTGAAGGTATGTTTAGATCTCCCTGGCTCACGCTGGCAGGGTCTGAAGATTATTTTATCAGCAAGATCTTAGGACTGTGCCTGGTCATCCTCCAGAAACAACTCCCCTAGGGCTGCTAGGGAGGATGGAGTAAGCCACTGCCTGGTGACACATGCTGACTGCAGGCTGGCACAGTCAGATCAGCCCAAGCACAGGCAGCATCTCCTGCCCACCACTTACCAGGGTATCTACTCCTAAATGGCTGTGTGGGCTCACAGTCACAAGTAGGGTGGTCTTGTCTGTGACACAGGTAGTCCCTTGCACAGGAAGACATAAATAGTTCCTGCCTTCTCACATTTCTGTGAGAAGGGAGGGAGGCAGATTTCTTGTGACATGGGTGAGGCTCTGCAGAGCATACACTGCCCATGATAAACACAGATTTTGCCTATCAGCAAAGATGCTTTCTTGGTTTCTATTTCTTGTGCTGGGTTGCATCATCCTCACAGAGCAAACTTCCAATAGGCAGAAAGGTCATGGCATCTGAGCCCTGGTGAAAAACTCCTGGCATTTTTCTACCATCCTGACCTGGTATTAAGATGTTTTGAGAACATTCTGCCATGCTGATAGCAAACAGATGACAGCAGAGTTCACTTACTAAAAGGAGTGTGGCCAGGGCTGAATTTGATACAAAGATGTAGCACCGGGCTGGAGAGCTACCTGTTCCTGCTCCTCTTCACACTGGAATTCTTCTCATTGAGCTATTTCTCCTCTTTCAAGCATCCAAGCAGATGTTGAAAGCAAAACAAACTTAGAAAAAACAACACTCAGTTGTATTCAAGAGTATTCTTGCAAAGACTTATGTAGTTAATAGACAAAAATACAAAAGAACTCCAACAACAGCCCTCCAAACATCTTCTTTGCTTATCACTTTCCCCCTTCCCCCCTGGAAATTATTATTCTCTATATTGCACCCCAGTATTATACTTAATGTACTAAGCAGCCCGGGTAATGATGCAATTTTGACAGCATTTTAATTTATTAATGAACTAATGTTGACTCTGACAACCTGGAACACGAGGCATACTCCTAGTTGTAATTTCCATTACTACATATTACATAAACTCACTTATCAATCCCCTAGTCATCTGCACCCCTCACCTTGATTCTCCTGTCACCATAACATAAAATGACTGAGTTTCAGGAAGCAATATCTATTCTGTGCTTGGCTAATCTCTGTTTTAATATTTGCTTGAAAGTTGTCCCTTAATAAACACTGAAGTCTTTTGAAAGGGGAAAAATATGTCAGTATCGCCCTTTTGACCTGTAGAAGAGATGTAAATTTACTCACACTAACTGGAAAGCCACCACTGCAGAAGTAAAACCTAATTCTTTGAGTTATCATGTTTGCACAGTAGCAAAGGAAATGATGTCCAGGGGCCCTGAGTGGCAGTTTCGCATCACGAGTGTATGCTTTCTAAACACAGGGAGCAGCTAACCCCTCACAGCTGTAAATACAGCTGTGTCACCTGTGCATGATCCCATGGACAGCTGTAGCCAACAGAGGTGTGGACTGGACAGACAGTAACAAATGAGCCAGTGGCCCCATGCCCAGCTGTCCTAGGTTACAATGTAAGATGTAACCAACAGTATGTATTCTATTATCATCTGCCCAAGCTGTTAAAGCAGGTGGGGCAGTGTTCGTTACCTCCTGCCAGGACTCATCCCTGATAACTTAATGGGCAATCACGGATCCACGGCATGACTCATAGATAACCAGCTCCGGACTGTCTCCTGTTAATGGGCCCATCAATGCCTTGCCTCATGACTCACCATCCCATTGTGAGATGCTCCGCCCAGGGGGAGGAGCTGAGCATTCCCATCTATATATACTCGGGGGTTTGGAACACCAGATAGAGCCCTTACCTATGGGAGTCCTAGAGGACAAGAACTACACCACTGGACCTTCAGGCAAAGACCAGACTTTTCTTTCCACAGGATCACCACTTCAACAGGACCACTTCATTCAGACTGCTACCACCACCCTGACTGACAGGATGTCAGGTTGTATTCTGACTCTGTCAGTGGTTTGTTTTTTTTCTTTGTACTATTGCATTTATTTTAATTTTCCTATTAAATTATAATTCTAACTTGCGATCTCTCACGGGTTTGTTTTCAAACTAGCACACCAGCTAGTCAGGCAGTCATCTCTTCTAGATTGGATTTATCCATCAGGGGAGTAGCTGTGGGTTCAGTTCAGAGGCAGTTGTTCTGTTAATGCTCTGTACTGCCAGAGAGAAACCTCAGCCTGCCCCTGGCTAACTCATTCCTGCTTTTCAAATCAAAACACAGCCAGGTCTAGGGTACTGGGACCCTCAGATAACAGCATTATTTCAGCCTCTTGTTTCAAATGCCACTGCTCAACTGGGGTGAGAAGAGTTGTGACTTGACCTCTTGAGTGGCCCCAGATTTTCTGTGGAGTTCAATGAGCTTGACTCATAGAATCAAGGTAAAGAAGAAGAGTGTCTGGGAGTGCTTTTTGCTACATGTACTGAAAGGACCTACCTGAAGAGTGCCACTTTTCATGTGGATGACTAATAAAACATGTGATACAAGTGCAAACATCAGCATCTCGAGCAGTAAATGTGCATCTCCCAGCTTTTTGAACTTTTTGTGAGCGTGGCAAGTCTGTACAATCAACACCAGAAACATGCACAAGAATATAAATGCAAATAAAAAGCACACTTTATCTCCTCTTTTGCTTCAGCTCTCATCTCTCTTCTGATAAAAGTTCTACATTTCAAATGCCATCAGTCTGCAGGAAGATACAGTTTCTTCTTTCTGAGCCTATTAACACATTCAACACAATAAAGGTGAGGCAGGGGGGGAGAGAAAAACAAGAGAAAAACAATAGGGGTAAACAAAACTAAACAACACACAACCACTCTTCTTGCAGTTCTGAGAAGCATTCACTAATCTCATATTCCATAGAAAAATTCTGCTGTGTTTCAGGTACTCCTGGATGTACTTAGCATTGCTCTTGAGCACGCAAAGCATTCCTCATGTTTGCCTTCGCATCCCAGCAATCCATAGAAGATTTTACACATTTAATTCAGAAAATCCTTGAAATCTAATAGATCTTAAGCTGCACACGGGTTCTGAGTGTCCCCACAGCTCCCTGCCACCCCCCTCCTGCCTTTTGCTGAGTTAATCCGCAGCTCTGCCGGCTGAGGGGACTTACCAAGGGCTTTTCGATGGGAGGAAGCAGTTGGGAGCTCGCACACACTGGAATAGCTGCTACCCAGTAATGAAGCAGGAACTGAGAAGTCTCACTCTTTCAGTAGCTATTCAGGTAGTGCTGCCAGCTTTCTCCAGCTCTCTGCATACACACACACGGGGGTGGGGGTGGGGGGACTGAGAAGGAGGGGTGAGAGGGAAAGGCACAATAAACTCTGACTATAATTATGAGAGCTCATTTCTACAAATTGTAGCAGCAAGAGATCGCTTCAGCAGCCTTTTCAGCATGATCTCTTCAAAAAGGAGTCCCTTGCAAAAAACTGCGTCCTTCCTACTCTCTTTCACTATAAGAAAAATTAAAGCCAGCTCTTGCAGAGATTTAGTCATTGATGTATCATAGAGAGGTTATTGTCGATCACAGTTTTATTTTTTTTCTTTTTTATGATGAAAGTTTTATTATGAAATCTAGCCTAGTTTGCAGTCAAAAAGAGACCTGACTCTGCTCTTTATAAGGAACAGTCTCCCAGGAAAGCAGTTTAGATCAATAATTTCATGCATTTAATGACTGTATTTATGAAAGAAAGCATCCAGGCTAAGCGATTCACTAACTGGAATGGTAACAGTTTAGTAAATACACATCACTGCCTTTTTATACCTGCATACACCATTACAGGGAAAATGCAATACCACATGTAAATTAATAGAAGGATTTATAAAGGAATATTATTGTATTTGGCAAAGGGATCTGAAGGATTTAAAAAAGCTTAATCTCCAAGACAGATCCTTTCTTTACAATTCTTCAGAATCCTATTCTTTAGAATCCTTGTTCTTTGAAGCCTTAAAATTATTTATCCTGTCATTATTTCTGATGTCACCTTTGATAAAAATGTGATAAAATATATCCTCTTCCTGAGTAAAAGAGGAAAGTGTTCTGGAATATTTCCATCTATCAATCCATCTCTCTTTCTCCCACATGATCACCCATACACTCACCTACACACATGCAAAACACAATAGCAAATGCAACAACTGGGGTGGGGCATGAAATCACACATTTCCTTCAATTTACCATCAGCCTCAGTCCCAGAAAGCAGTGCCTTTGTCCAGATCTCGGTACAACTCCAATAACCACAGGGTCATCCGTAAAGCAGATGAAAAAAAAAGGGTGAAAAAAAATAAGCTGGATGTATGAATCTGACTTTGTCCCCATGAGCGACACAGGGAGCACCAGGGAGCCAGCTAAGCAGAGCCCCAGTGTGACAATGACTTCAAGGACTGTTGCTTGGTATCACCATGCAGAAGCATGAGGAGACCTTTTAACAAGGGTGGAAATGGGAAGAAAAGAAGAGAAAATAATTGATGGAAGCCTATTAAAAAAAGCAGTCACAAGTGAGACTTGATAGTTCTATCTGAAACATGTTAGTGCTCTGCAACTCTCCATGAAACCCTTGTTCAACCTGCTAACATTTTGCAGAGGATGTTTTCACACACAGCTGCCCAGTTGTTAATCTCCAAAACATGTACTTAATATTTAATTACTTTTAATCAAAGACAAATAATTTTAGGGCCTCGGTAAGTTTATTAGGAAATCATAAAACATGAAGTGTAGAGACAGAAGCTCCTTCCAAGGCTTTGACTTGTCTCAGTAGCAAAAGAAGCCTTGAAAAAATGGAAATTTCTGTCCTTCGTTGCTCTTGCCTTCTTCCTGCTCTGAGTGGATTAGGCAGAGGGTGGTGAATACAACCTTGTGTTTAAACTGCAGACCAACACTGTCTGCCACCTCTTGGTCCTA
Organism: Pachycephala philippinensis; assembly: GCA_013397055.1. Lineage (NCBI taxonomy): Eukaryota > Metazoa > Chordata > Aves > Passeriformes > Pachycephala > Pachycephala philippinensis. Next base: position 241,361 of record VWZT01012671.1, on the reverse strand, counting down.
AAGATGCCCCAATGCAGATGGCCACAAAGGCATGTGGAGGGCATAGACAGAGACAGCCATGACTTTCAAGACCTTGTTTTTCTTGGTATAAAATGCAGGGACTATTGGTGGCCTATATAGCCCATACATTGCGACATCCCACTGGCTGCTCATTTGCTGTGGAAGTTCACCCTTACAAAATACATGCTTCATCTCTCTATTCATCCTCTGGAGAGGTTAGTCAGGAGATTGGCAAGCTATGATACTCAAAATGCCAGAGAACTTCTCCCAAGGTCAGAGCTGTTCTGCCACTACTACTTGGGCTTCCTGTCCGTACCCTCTCTCCCATCACAAACACCCTTACTGCAGGACCTTGAGGGTCTGAGACCCCCTCCTGTACTCCCATAGTTGGCATGTCCGTACTCCCACAGCAGGATAGAGCAAGGCTAGGGAAAGAGCTGCAGGTATCTGCCACGGGGAAGAGCTTCCCAGCCTTGTGAGCTGTACTAGCTGAAGTTGCTGGTTTTGAAAAGATTGTTTCTAGAAACTACAAGTAGTCAGTGGCAATGTGTTTACATCATGAGGGCAGCCTGAATAGCTGACATCTGAGATTTTTCTGTGTTAAAAACAAACTATCCAGCCCTTTAGCTATTCCTCCATCTGGGCTTGCTAAAAAGAGGCTTCACAGAGAAGAATGAAAACAGAGTTCAAAGAACCCCTCTTACCTTCAGAAAGATAGGAGGGCTCTGTTCTTCAGGGATTGTATTAATTCAGTCAGATCTGTGGGTTGTCATAAGTGAGGACATGCAACTTACACTTTAATAAAAAAAGATTCTTTTTTGTAGTGCAAGTAAAGAGTCTGGGAGAACTCTTCCATAAATTACAGCTCTACAATTTGGAAAGAACTAACAAATCATCTGTGACCTGTGAATCTAATTTTATTGTGCAAAGATCTTCCCCTCCAGGGCTCTTTCCCTGATACATGTATTTATTTGCCATTCTTCATTGACATAAACCAATTTCTGTGGTTTGCTTGTCAATAACTGTCCTTAATTTTTAATGAGTAATATTAAAGCCATTGACCTCCAGTAGAAGCAGGTTCTTAAAGAAACAGCTCTTATTTTCTCTGAGATGTGCAACATTTTGCTTGAAATACACCTCTGGACTGAAATTTGCATTTAATATACTGGAGGATAAGGGTGATGTAAGGGTTAGTTTTATTTCTTGTATGGATTCTGCTCTACATCATTATCAACTACAAGTTTTACACACTGGTATCTTGCTTACTGTCTGAAAATAATAGGATTTATCTAATACAGCATATGGTATCCTTTGGCAGTCAATGTGGACTGGGCACTGATTGGTTCTAGCAAGCCCTAATAACATTTTTTTCCTCTGTCTCTTCCTCTTCTAACTCTTTCCATGCAGGATTTATTGAGCAGAAGAATTACACTAAGGAAGGAGGTATTAGTGCATGTTTTATAATGATGTCAGAATTATCCCAGTGTCAGTATAAGTAATACAGGAGAATCAATATCAATTTTACAATGAAAAGAAATCTGGATGATCTGATGTATGGAAGCACATAAATCATGCATGCATGCAACCTCTGCCTCATGAGTGACACAACACTAGCTTAGATAAAACTGATTTCTGAAGACATAACTATCCCCTTTCACTCCTTTCTCACAAAACTCTAATCATTTTACAGTGCAAAGATACAGACACAGCCTCTTTCAGGCAGTGATTTTAATGTGTGCTAGATTGCCAGAATTAGGCATATACATCTTAATGTCACAGGTGCAAGATTTTACCCCATTGGTTAAAGGAATCAATTCCTTGATTCATGGAAAATTCATGAAAAAGGAGGAGTGAAATTTCTATGATAAAGCTTATATTCTGTTCTCATTTACATCCAGGTAAACCTAATTTCAATGTTTTGCATCAATACTGACTGTGATCTGCAACACAATATTAATTAAGGTAGGGTTGTTAAATCTAGTATAGTACGTAAAAAACCCATAAATTCTATGTGACACACAGAGACTTTGCACCTGTGAATATTGACTTGGGTCTTTTATAAAGTTACATAGAATCAGCAGGAACTTCTGCAATGTCATTACAGAACCCAAACCTCAAGGTCAAGCTGTAAAACCCTCAAGGTTTTTAGGCCACTGGAATTTTGAATTCATTATTCCGAGGAGGGTTTCTCCTTAAACATAAAAAGTTGATCGAGAGTGAAAATTCTTTGGAATTGTGTATCAGCAATAATGCATTGCTTGTGTCAGCTGAAGAGAAATGTAATTCACAGTAATGTTTATTAACTAATTAGGATTACATAATGTTTTGTAATCCAGGATGAACTGGGGAGAAAATTCGTTATAAAACTTTTGTTATTGTTGGTTTTTTTTTCCCTGTGTTTAAAAGAAAACAAAGACATTAATTTTGACGTACTTCAATAAAACCTGAGCTATTGAGTTGAAATGATGTTCTATTGAGGGTTTTTTTGGGGTGTTGGTAGGAAAAAATGTTCTAGGCAGATCCATGCAGAAGCTCAGTCTCACTCACTGTCCTGTAGAGGTGGGCTTCTATCCCTACATTTTCTGACCTTGCAGATTGAAAGAGATGAAGTTTGACACTGGATATGTCCTCAGCAAATGCAAAACTGCTGGTGTCTGCTACAAAGACTCAAAGCTAAGTTAGGGCAACCCAACTGGTAGCTCACCAGTAACTTAAAATAACCTTAAACTGCGTTTCCATGTTTTTATTTACATTTGGGAAGTTTTAATGACCCTCACCACCTACTGAAACTGAGGAAATAAAAAAGCGGTTTGCATAGTAATTGTGGAGTGGAGTATTAAAACACCTGAGAAGTAGAAAAGAACTTTAGTAAACTAATACCAGGGCAGACTTGTCCTGGGAAGGTGACAGCTAGCAAAACATCTCTGTGAAACATGCAGAAACAAGCAGCACAAACAAGTGAGGTGGGTGTAAAAGTGGTTGCTGCTGAGTCCAATGTCTTTCCAGCAAGTCTTTAACTCCCCATGCTTTGATCTGGCAGGGAGTCATCAAGCAGCATGGCTTTCTTTACCACTCTGTGCATTTTGAACGTATTGGAAAATTTGAGCCCCGGCCATTAGAGCACTTGTACTGGCACTCAAGTTAACTGATCTGGTAGCAGGTCTGTTTAGGCTGCCTCTCCATCCCCATCAAGGTGCTCTGTCAGCAACCCCTAAGTGATCTAAAGGAGCTTGTTTCCTTCTCCTGACTCTGGATGGCTGTGGTGGTGCCTAACAAGCACATGTGTGTGCTGCTGCTACACTTATGAAGAAGAATCGCATAAGCGTGACAGGAAAAGAAACCTGCAAAACAGGGATTGTACCATTTGCTTTGAAAGAGCTGAAATGTGTCATTGTGCTGATGTCTTCCAGACCTGAGTGTCATAACTGTGGGGCAATCACTAAAGTGCCTGGGATGTTCCTAATAGTGCATGGTTTCATGATAAAACATGAGATTAATTATCATCTTACCTCTGTCAAAAGAAACAGTCTTATTATCCCCACCCAGCTCCTCATCCCAGCTGTGATCTTTGTGGCATATCTTGAGACAGAGCCAGCTCTCAGCTGAGTGCACAACAAGAGGTTCAACACATTTAAATGGTAGAAAATTCACCCAGCATATAAAGGCAGGCGATAGGTCTCTGTGGTAGTGATCACAACGCGTTTACTCCAAGTACAAGAGAGTGACAGCACAGAACCGGGTAAGGGAGGAGCAGAGGGTGTCAGATTTCCTTTTCTGCAGTAGGGAAATGTTAGCTCAGCACAGCCTATCATAAAATCATACCTGAGCATCCCTATGAGGTCGTGTACTGCACTGCAACTCTCTGCAGTCACAGATTTTTTTAAGATTGGTTTTACATTAAACATTGTCCAATGCAAGTTTAATCAGCAAGGAACAATGTACTGCACCATCGGAAAATTAAGCACCTCTACAACAAACCAGATTTGAAACATCCCAGGCCTGTTGCTTTAGACTATCAGAGAGAAAAGAAAAAGATCAACAAACATCTAATTGTTAATTTTTTTGTTTCCTAGAGAAAGGAAAAACAGGATTTCACTGTCGACACTTTTATGTGAAGGGCTACTGATTAACCCAGTTCTTGTCAAAGATAATGTGGTCAACAGCATAAAGAAGGGGAAAAGATAACATGAAAAGGGAAAATGGACAGAAGTCCTCACTTCAGTCTGAGCCTAAACTCACACGCAAACAGCACAAAGACCTGGATTATGCACAGAGCATTACCCACCATACCATCCAGGTGGAGGTGATTAAACCTAGGAGAGCAGAGCATGTCTAATGCAGGGGTTGGAAGGGTAATCACTGAGTTCATGCAGTGGTTGTGCTTGGAGGCAGAGGTTATCAACCACTTGGGCCATGACGCAGCTTCTGTCCAGGTGCTCACCTTTGGGCAGAAAGTAGAGCATGGAGGAAGAGGAGTCCTGCCCTGATGTTGCCTGGATTTGTCCCTGCTCCCAAAAGCACAGTCATGCTCCCAGACACAGAAGGATGTACATCCAACATAAATGTAATCTAGCTGTGGAAATGATGGTTGAAAACATGAAAAAAACATAGACAAGATCAGGGTCATATCAAACAACAACTATTCTGTTTAGACAAAGTATAAATATATTTCCTATAATTAATCTGACATCCCAGGCTGGCCTTCTTGCAGGACACAAGTCCAGGCTGCTGTCTGCTAATTTTCTGTGAATCCCCACTTCCTTCTCAGGTATAAAAAACTTTTCTGGGCCATAACTGCTTAGCTGCATTGCCTCTCCACCTTGACACACTGCAAGGAGCCTGGGGCAAGGAATACCAGCGGGAGGTGGTAGCTGAGGGAGTCAGGCTCTGTCTCAGTACCACTGGAGCAGTAGTTGCACCTTGCTGTGACTTGGTAAATAGTTGTCCCAATGGAAGAGAAGCCTTTGTCTTTGAACCAAGCCTTGTCTTGTTAGTCAGGACACTACCAGTGGTGGCACAAAGCCAGCTGATGCGACCTACAGCAAGGGAGAGAGTATGATCAGCAACCTCCAGAAAAAGAGGTAGCAGGAATCAAAATCCTATGCTGACTGCCATGGAAGCTGGATTGTCAGATAAAAGTTGAACAGAAGCAGTGGATGCAAGAACTGGGGAAGAAAATGAACATTAGCTATTTTTGTTGTATCCCTGAGGGAGAGAGATGAGAACAAAGAGTGCCACAAGCATAAGAACAGCTGATAAAGGTTTACTCAGCTCAGAAAATCCTACTCTAACATTTTTTTATTCTATGAAATATAAATTAAGCCATTAGTACTTGAGGGGGTTTTGATTTCTGAATATGTACAAATCTAAATACATTCTACTTGGTGTCTGAAAACCTTGAAAGCCTGAGAAGACTTGAGATTATCCTAGCTACACAAATAGGGCATTGTAGGAAATGTCCTTTTTTATTGCTTACTCTGTCCTAGGTAAAATAGTGCAAAGTTGCTCCTTGTACGAAGAGACCATACACTGCAGCCAAAATATTTGGAGTAGATCTTTAGGTAAAAATTGTAAATATGGAATTAGTGCAGTTTACACCAGCAGAGCATCTATGAATTTGAGACAAGTGTAACAGAGGAACAACATACTGCTAAATCAGTTTGCTCCTTTTGTTTTCAGTTAATCCCCCCAATACTGCCTGTGCATGCTTTAGGCATTTTTGCAAAAATTCACCATGTTGCTATGCACTTAACTATGGGTTTATATTTTAGCTGAAAGAATTCACGTGTAGGGTTGTTGTTTTTGCCAGACATGAGTCCACAGAGGAACAAAAGGCATAGAAAGATCGGATAATAAGAGCATTTAGAAAACAATGATAAATCCTCAGAAATATAATTGAATATGTTGTAATTTTTAAATACAATTTATGTTTTATCCTTTCCTCCTTCTTCTCTATATAAGCCCACAGTACTGAGGAAGTAGTAATACCCTATGTTACTAGGTGGGCATAAGAAAGAACACGTCTGGATCTCTTGGGTGCTCAGCACCTCCAGAGGTGCAACAAGACTTAAAGTAAGGCATTTCAGAAAGCCAAATTCAAATTCCAGAGTCAAAATCTTCTACTTAACATTTTTCGCAGTGAGCCCACTGAGCAAAGACAGGGCAGGATTTTGCTTCAGGATACTCAGCCGCACAGGAAAGGAGAAAATGCCTTCCTGCAGCAGCCTATGTGGTCTGGATGTGTCTATACTGCCTTTTCTACTGCCCAAGAGTGCTCTGGCCTAGACCTGTGGTAGAGCACAGAATCTGCTGCAGCAGACATGACATGGAAGGTTGGTGTCCCCACACATCTTCCTTGAGGATATCAGCCTAAAGGGGCATAAAATATGATTACAAATTACAAATGCATGTAATTTATGAATTCTGGCTGACACATGGAAGTTGTTTCTTTGAGAAGGTTACTGCAAAGGGGGTTGGACTCCTCTGCTGGCTACATGGCCAGCAAGAAAAGAGAGGTAGCCTTCATAATTTGAGCCAGACAAGTCATCAGGCTGTCTGAAGCCTAGGAAGACTAGCTGGCCTTAAACAGCATTAGCAGCAAATTCATTTTTCCACGCTCCTGGCTGTGTATGTGCACATGTGTTACTGACTCCAGATTTTAAGCGCCCCTAAAGTTGTACCCAAAGACTGAGTGGCCCCACGAGTTGAAGGTAACATTAAATTTGAATATGGCAATGAGAAAGGGCTATGCTAGCCTAGGGCAGGGAACTCACAAGCTGCAGAATTTCATTTCACTGGACAAGTAACCAAAAACCAGTCTGTGCCCAGGAATGTGAAGGGAAAAAAGACATGCCATAGGAAATGAGAAAGCAGTGAACGAGTTATGGGAAACCTAAGAAACTACAAGCTTAGCAAATTAGGATTCAGTGCACTAGTATGGAAAGTGCCCGTGTAGGAAGTTGGCCTCTTAAGCCTGTGGCATTTCCACATTTTCCTTATACATATCAGCCAAAATGGGTCTTGACGCTGATGGAGAACTTTTGAAAGGCACCCAGACCAAAAAACATGCATGTTGTTTTAACGTCAGCAGTGGCTGAGGTGTGGAGGTCTTGCTGAAAAGAAGAGTGTAGAACTGGGTGACTCAGCCCGAGGGGAGACAGCTCTCAAAGGACAACTGTATCAAGACATCTCTAAACTGAGATGCATGGTTCTGACATCACTGACCAAATCTTGCATGTACACCCTGCAAGGAAAAGAGTAGTCTGCTATTAACGATGGCCATGAGGCTTTCCTATGATTAATCTTTATACTCTGGAGTCAGAGACAAGTTGTTGGCACAACTGCCGTAACCACTTTGTAACAGATCTCAGTGGGTCAAAACATTAACTTGATCATGAGATCAAGTATTATTTATCAGATGGTACAACATGTTACTCTCTAATCACCTTTTTAAAGAGATCAAAATCCTGTGTTATAAAATTATTTTATCTTGAGTTTAGTAAGTCTTTGCTAGATTCTGTATTTACAAAAGTAATTTTCTCAATACAGAATGCATCTTGACTGTATTTCTCCAGTGTTTATTGCCAATGGAGTAATTGAATGTGTTTCAAAAGAAAGTAGATAATGAGATTTTGAAGAAAGGAAGAACAAAAAAAAGCAAGACCTAACAGCTATTAATTATTTTCTCTTTATATATGTAACACATCTGTTTTAGATGCACTTACTTGTAAAGTTATTATACACTTGTTATAGAAGCATCAAGCTGTTCACTAAGGCAATGCAAAGCAAAGCCATATTAAGTATAAACCCAAAAGAATTAATGTTTTCTTCACGAGGTTTATTTGTTTGTTTGCTTGTCTTTTAGTCCCAGGAGAAAATCCAAATGGAAACTAGAGGCCTGTTCCTGCCAACTTTTGCTCAGCTAAACTGTCCCATCAGTTTCAACAGAACAGTGGAAATGTTTAAGAATTATCCATGTGAGCAAAGCTTTAGAAATATCAGCCATCATGATTGATTGCAACACTGTCTTCAGTGCACTGTTGATTGCACAAAGAAAATTGTTTTATTTTTAGACATATAGAGACATTTTCGGTTTTATTATTATGTATCTTTTACCAAAGCAGACGGGACCAGATTCTTTGCTACTTTGCACACAATACTAGTATTAACACTCTGTTAAGCAATTTATACCCAGTTTGAACATGATGTCAATTTCCAAGGGAGAAAGCTGATCAACAGTATGGCTCTGGCTATTGCATCATGATGTATTAATAGGCAGCTTCACTTTTAGGAATCACCATTTTTTTAACTTTTTGTGGAACATCAAGGTATTACTTGGAAAGATTTGACTAAAACAGTGTGAGATGAGTTCTTTCAGAGGAAAAATCTGGTTTCCTGACAGTGGGATAATTAGCTTGCTATAAGAGACATCCAGATCTGTTCAGAACATATGGTGAAATAGAAATAGGGCTCATGACATTCTGTTCTTTACTGTCCAGATATGAAGGTTGGCCCACCAACAGCACATTCCAAATGTTTGGTCACAGAATAACAGAATGGGTGAGGTCTGAATGGACAACAGTGGGTCATCTGGCCCAGCCTCCCTGCTCAAGCACATCCTAGAGCACATTGCAATGGAGTTGCCTCCAGACTGTTCTTGAATATCTCCAATGAGGGAGACTTCACAGCCTCTCTGGGCAACCTCTTCCAGTGCTCAGTTACCTGAACAGTAAAGAAGTTTTTCCTCTTGTTCAGGTAGAACTTCTTGCGCATTGGTTTCTGTCCATTGCCTTTTGCCTTATTGTTTGGCACCACCAAGAAGAGCCTGTCTCCATCCTCTCAGCACCTTACTTCCGGATACTCAGTCTTGGAAATTATCATTGCAGTGCAGGACAGGAGAAAAGCCTAGTCCTTACTTTAAAAAATTCTAGTTGAATGTTAATGATGACATTTCCCAATGAAGTCAATAGTTTGTCCTTTTTTGTTTATTCCTAAGGGCCTCAAGAGGAGGTTACAGTAAGGTTAGAAAAACCAATGCAAGTTGTTTCCACCTTCAACAGCTCTACTGAAGTCACACAATAAAGAAATTGAACTGAGAAATTGTAACTAATTCAGGTCACTGAGACATTATGTCTCAACAAAGAGCCAGCACACAATTGGTAGTAATTATCATCATAATCATGTTTGCAGTAGTGACAGATTGCAGATTAATTAGACAACTTAGAGATGGAAGAGAGAAAAAAACCCCAGTACCTAAACCATGTTTAGTGTGGCTACAGCAATTTTTTCTTGGGTATTTATTCATTTCACTTAGCAGTCACCTGTACTATGTTTTTTGAAAGAGGGCTTGGGGCCACTCCTGTAGAGGACACTGCATGTAAGAAGGATGAAATGGGAGGAGAAAGATAGGTCAGTCACCTGTAGGGAAGATCCCAGATCACACAGCAGAGTGCCTCACATGGTAGAAGAAACCTCTGTTTAGGCACCTGAATCTCACACCTTCAGTGTTTTAGACTCAAGAAAAGAACCTTTAGTAAGTCCAATAGCTTTTAATACTGAAATAGCTTCCCAGGTTTATGGCAGAGACATTTAATGACTACCCATCCTCAGCCTTATACCATCTAAGCACACAAGGTGGCACATCTCTGTTCAGAGATAGGATGAGTCTAGATGACCTAACAAACCACCACATGATATGCAATTCACAAGACGTGATAGCTCATTCAGCTATTATCACCCTTCAGCACAACACCAGTTGAAAGGAAAGGATCCCTCTCACTCATTAACATGGAGGTGTCATGTATGTACCTGAGTCTCATCTAGTGTTAATCTCTTTAGTTCAAAGCTTTTTTCATAGTATGTGTTAAATTCCCATACAAATATTTCCATTGGTTTTGGATTTTGCCTTTATCACACTTAACTTCTGGTTCTGTAACAATCTGACACACTTTTTTTAACTATGAGGAAAATCTTTCTTTTTGAGTACAGCAGCACTGATTGATTCTGTGCTTACAGATGGATTTTGTTTTATGGCCTTTTTTTTCACTCATGCTTCAGAAACGTATTGGTTAGTTGTATTCCCATAACTGAAATAAACTGGTGGCACAGGAGAAAACTGCCACATTTGCTGAAATGCCACAGACAAATTGCTATTCCTTTAGCTAACCTTATTTTTTTTTATTTCCCAAGAAATGTGCTGCAGTTCTAAAGAGAACAATTCCAAGGAAACTGAACACTCTGCCTTTATAAAGAAAAATGAGATAAAGTGGAGGTGGAGAGAGAGTAAAAATATTTCTGGCTATTCAGAAAGTTTATATTCTTTCCCAGTAAAACATTATTAAAAGAGTATGCAAAGTTCAGGGCTGTTGGGTTTTTCTAAAAGGTGTGCAGGCTTAACTCATTATTCAGGTGAGTGGTCCACGGAGGTCAGTAGGCCCATTCCAATGAGTGATGGCATTTAGCAAACTCTTGCAAGATGTAAAATTAAAAAGCCAATTCTTTAAGTTGCCTCATGCTGGCAGGTGCCCCTATGTCTGCTGGGTCTTTAGGAATGGGCACAGGATTCCATTCAGGCACTGATATTTGGGGTAAATAGGCCACTTTTTAAATGCTGTAGCATGCTGGCTGTGCTTTGTGACATGTTCCTATGAATGAAGTAAAGAATGGGAAGGCTGAGTGTACACACAAGCCAATGAAAGACAGTAGCTGTCTAACTTGGGCCCTGTTCGTCTGGGGAAAAGGCCCTTAAACTTCTGCTCTTTACAGTTAAATTGCTTTGCCATTATCTGTATCCCTAATTTTCTTGCAGATTTTCCCTGGGAACAGAGAAAGGAATGGACATATTAGGGGGATCAGACAGCTGTTAGTACAGAATCTATTGTGCAGCAGGGTCAAATTATTGCGGGTCTGGTCCTGGGGCATGCCCAGAATACACAGCCCTTACTAAAATCAGGATAAGCAGCCCTCAGCATCTCACAGATACAGGCTATGGCAAAATAAGGAATCATCCAGGCTGTTGTTAACATTGACAGAATTTTTAGACCTAAATCCATAAGAGAATTAACCTCCTAAATACATAATTACCAAATTACTTTGACATTTGTGTGTCCCAACAGATACTTATATTAATCCATATATGCCTATATGTCCACCACTACACACACAACTATTGATGACCTCTTTGGCTCTTTCTACAATATCTTGACTTTGGAGGAGTCTTTCCCCTTATACAACCTCATCAAGCAAATAGCTGTTTTCACAAATGTAGAATATACACAACAGGGATAAGACTTGGTATGCAGTTGCTAATGAAGCTGAAAAACTTGTGATTAAATTGTTAAATAGCTTATTTTGACCAGCATTCAGATGTGATTCAGGTCCACTTCTGTGAGTGGTAAAAGGTCTTCTCACTTTTTTCAAAATATTTGATGCCCTCATTGGAATGACAATACTGATTAGAATCCAAAAATTTCTGAGGTTTGAGGATTACCCAGGTTTAGTTCCACGGTTTATGAGTTGTGGAGACAAAGGGCAATGCTAATGCTATAATAAAATTATTGTGATACTAACATAATTGGTTGGTTCAAATATAGATAAATTGTTTTCTTCTGCATGTTTCTGGTGGTCAATTTCATATTAATAGACCAGTGTATTATGCTGACAATTTCACCAGAAGGTGTCAAATACCCAGAATGGTAATGGAATGATTAAACAGCTTGAAGGAAACAAGGACAGATACCAGTAACAGCAAAAACAGGTAAAACAGGTTTTCTGGATTGGCAAGTGAAAAAAAAAAAACACTGTGAGGGTAAAAGCTCTAGTTCTGGTTGTACATACGTGGATGACAGACCCTACTTTTCATCTTCAGAGTTACCAACAGGCAAACTGCTCTAAACCTGAGGTATAACTGTGTGTAGGCAGATTTATGTTTTAGCCAGCCCTTTAAAAATGCTGACAGGTGTTGGAGATGCAACTGACATTAAAGAGACTCTATGTATAAGGTGTCAAGGCTTGTTTTATCAGCAGATGGGCAACTAAACAGTGTTGAGCCTTGAAGGCAACGCTGTCTTCAGGTACTAAAGGGGAATTTGTCTTAGTTTGATTCATGAGGAGCAGTGAATTATGGTATGTGGTCAGCGTGGATCTCATCTAAAGCTGAAAGGAGCCTTTCCTCGCCGTAGGAATGTCTCCTGCCTATTTCTGAACCAAGATACTGATGCCTTTGGTTTTAACTTTTATATTTTTCAAATTCTGTGTTCCTAAACTCTGAAGTGTCCTGTAGCCTGTTGGCTGCTATTCTCTCATGCTAAGATGGACATAACAAAACCTCTCCAGGCTTTGTCTCTAAGACTGTCCTAGGCCCAAAATGTGTAAACCAGCATCTTGAGAAGGGGGGCAAGCTGAGGGGAAATTACATCGTTAGCTAAAGTTTAATTGGTGAAATTGGGTTGAGATGCAAATGGACCAAACCTATAAAAGTGTGAAGAACTCGTGACTCGGGGTCCATCTTGGGTGTAGCCTTTGGCCTGCCCAGGGTGTACCTCTGAAGGCCTTTCAAATAAATATCCCCCTTTGTTCCCTTACTCCTGTCTAGTCTCTGCTTCTAGGTTGGCCTCTTTAGGCATCAATACCAGTCCTGGAGATTTCTTTTGTTTCTTCCTCTTTCTTCCTCCCATCAGTTACTGTACTGTGAGGTGGTGTTCATTTCCTTGTAGCCCCTCTGACTTTTACCCTTTGGTCTGGATTTTGTAGTTGGCAGCAGGAGTAAACTAATACCTAATAATTGTTCAAGATAAATTCAGCAAAATTTTTGTTTCAAATAGACCTCTCACACTCTTTGCTTATTATTCTTTTTACATCTCTAAGTTCATTTTTTTCCTCTCCTTTGCCATGTTTTTATATTCTCCTCCCCTTCATTGTTGCACAGTCCTTGCCCAAGTTCCCATACCCTAAATCCTCTCTGTTTTCATTCCTAGATGTCTCTCTCTGTGCCTCCAGCTTTTTCCAATTTCCTTACCCCTTAAATTCTCTTTTCACAACCTTTGTCTTGTTCAGGCTGTCACAGTATGAGGGGAAACTGGTGCTTGACCTATTGCTCTTCAGGGTCTCACACACTCAAGCATGGACTCTCCAGGATCACCACTCTTTTCTCTGCTGGGAACACCAGAGAGACACATCCCATCAGGGCAGCACGTCAATATTTACTGATACAGAAAAGTGCTCTCTGGGAAGGGACCCCAGGGTGCCGTTTGTGGGGTTACAAGAGTAGGCTGTAGGCAGCCTTGGCCTCATGGCTTGTGGCTGTGTCCCTGGGAGGAGGGAAGGCCAGCACTGAATGCAGGTGTGG
>VWZT01012671.1:205460-227983 GCA_013397055.1 Pachycephala philippinensis | reverse complement strand
GGGTGCCTGTGTTTGTATGTATCGCGGCGATAACGGGCTGAGCCGTAGAAGCTCTTGAAAGCCTCTGGCAGTATGAGCCTCACGGACTGCAATCCACTTGGGGGAAGTGGAAAAGCCGGCCGGCGCGTAATCCCTGGGCGGGGGTGTGCCCAGGAGAGCCGTGAGTAGCCTACGCATGTAAGTCCAGGATTGGACTGCCTTGGGCGACCGTGCCTCTGGGAAGGACGGTGAGCCACTGTAGCTCTTGCCCAAGCAAGTCTGGGATTGGACTGCTTTATGGGTGACCGTGCCTCTAAGAGGGATGGTGAGCCGCTGTAGCTCTTGCCCATAAGGTCGGTGAGCCGCTGTAGCTCTTCTCATGTGTGATTACTGCAGATGGTGCTGCAATGTTATACTGCAAACTGTGTTGGCCTGGTGTAAGGCAATATCTGGAACTATGTTGCACCAGTGTACTGCAACAGCTGTTCTTCCAGTGGCTGGCTACTAATAATGAATGGCGGTCGCTTTTAGTTCTAGAGTGAAGGATGTTTTGATGGATACATTTTGCTTTGCCACCCTCTTTCTCATAGTGCCAACTTCACTGGGTCATGGTGATAACTGGTGTAATAAGCCAAAAATGGGGCTACTTAAACTTGAAGATTGACCTCCTGTCATTATCATTATCGGAAAATATACCACGTTAAGGTCTTTTCTGATTGACTTTTTTTTCTAAACATGCCAAATTACTTCGTTGGGTTTTAAGATTGCATTGATTTGAGCAAGCAAACAGATGCAGAAATATACATGAAGGCATAATTAGTGTGCTTGTCCCTCTTTTTCAAGATTGACTTAAGGTACTACAGTGATAGCAATTTTTTCGATTGATGCCTTAGAGAGTATGGTCTCTTATGGCATTTATCCCATCTTATTAAAACAGAGATGTTTGAGGTTTTTTAATGCAATTCATTTCACAGCAGATGCATCGTTACGGCTGAATACAGACTTTTGTTCAAAGTAGGACATTTCCTGGTCAAATTTGCAAAGCTGTGACAAAAATTTCCCTGAATCACTTAATTAGACCCTATCTGTGAAACATTTATAAATGCAATTGACTTCTAACAAAATATTCTCTTTTTCCACTCCTGCCTCTGACTGAATTTTGTGTATCAGTTTGTTTGTAGATACAAAAAGGTCTTCCCGTCACTTGAAATGAAACAGATCAATTTAGCCTTCACTGTTGTAATTATGTCACAGTAATCACTTTGCCCCACTGACGACCTCCACCTTAGTTCCCAGGATGAGCTGTAATTTGGTTTCTTTGCCAGCTGAGATCCTCATTCATCTCATGAGGTTACTCTAAGCACTGTCTGCAGGGAGATTGTTGTATTGCTTCTGTCTGCAGGCTGGACTGAAGAAGCAACTGTCTGTAGTATTCACCTAGGTCACTATTAAGGACGAAAATAAGAGTTCAAGTAAATGGGAAGACAAGCCTCCCTAAAATTCACAGTTTCACAGAAATAGATCATGTCATTTACAATGAGGGGGGTAGTTACAGAGTGACAGTGAAATTTATCAGGAGTATGTAGAATAGATCATTAACCAGTGCAATTAATTGTGGATAATAGACTTGCCAGAATATGGATTTCAAATTGTTAAATTTTGACATTGATACAGAATTTATGTACACACATACATCTGAACTGAAAGCTCATAAAAACCTTCTCCTTGCCCCAGTTTCCCATCTGGTAAAATGAAGAAATATTTAAATATATGGTCCTTTCCATAAATGAGGATGCTTTGAGCATATAAAGGGTTGGATATGTAAAGGCTCTGTATTTATTTTCGGTATCCCCCCTTGAGTTACTGCTTTTCCTTTTTCATCATTTCTGTAAGGTTTTCATTTCTTCCCCAACTACCTCAGTTGGAAATGTTTTCATCAGTCCCTTGCAATATCATTTCCACAGCATGTATTATTTATTTAGATGTTGCTAATAGTACAATATTTCAACTGTCAAGAAACCTGATGTCTAGACTTTCTCACTTCTTTGGTTTGAATGACAAATAAGTTACACCTTCTGGGTACATTTCTTAATGATAAATAGTGACTATCTCCCTAGCTTTGTAGACCTAACACAGAGGAGGAACTAAGATTTCTGAAGGAACAAATTCTTTCTAAGTTGTGCAAAAGGTGTCATGTAGGTATTTTTCAGGTCTGCAATTGAAGCATTTCTAGTTTCAAAGCAATAGGGGTATGAATCACTCCTCAAAAGCAAATTTTGAAAGTCTCAAACTTGACTGCGAAGCACTTATATTTCCGTTTCCTCATCCTTCAGAGCAATGACTTTCAGTGGTTCTTGTCCAGTGAGGAGCCCAGTAAAATCAAAATTAAAGGTCCCACAAATTTCTATAGAGTCAAGTCTTAGCTGAAATTGTAAATTAATGAATCAAATAAAAATATGGAACAATATGTTCCACTTTCACGGAAGAAATTTTTGTAGGTCTAATCTTTCCCTTGTAGTCTGCCACTATTGCAGAAGACCTTAATCTTTACAGCAACCAAAGCAATCATACTGTTTAAGTTACTCATGCAAGTACTCTCTGTTTTCTCTATAAACCTCCACTTTTTGTTTTAATTTTGTAAACATAAGTAGCATCAAGGCTTCTCACTGGCAACATATCTCCTGCCAATCATTGCCTACAGACCACTGTATTCTGGACTCCCATTCCAAATTAAATCCACAAGTACCCCAGAGAAAGAACAATATAGTCCCAAACAAGAATTCTTGCTTCAACTATATTTCAAAATGTTCCAATATGACTCTTAGAAAAACTGTTACGGAGCAGTCTGAAAATGCATCGCATTGCTCCTTATTTGTTTCCAAAGTATCTGACTTCTCCAGGGTGTAGTATAAGTGTCCTCTGTTGACTTGAGACCTAAAGGAACTCATCTAATCAAGAGGTCATGCAAACCTCCAAATTGAGCAAGCCAGTGAATCCACTCTCCAGTGCCTCTTAATTTATTGTACAATAAAAGAAAACAAGAGAGTCCTGTTATGAATGACACAGTTGCAAGTGTTCAATTGTTCTCCTGGGAATTTTACTTAAGCTTGCCTAGACATAAACACTATATTCCAGGATGATTTTCTTGCTGTAAGAATACCAGAGAACTTCAGTGCAAAACTTATCTGCTGACACACTAAAAGACCAGAAAATTATTGCACCATACCATAGCTCATTCTAATTAAATTGACTCAGATTTTTAAAGTTCTCGTGACAGATTGTGCCAGCTCTTGTTCCTTGTCATCATTTAAGTATAGCTACTCAATAAATGTATCTTCCTTCACAAGAAATAACACCAACAGTTTGTTACTTTGCTTGAAATGGTTATTTTATCTCTCAAAATTTCCATTTAAGGTGGAAGGCTAAATTATGGATATATATCTCAGGCTGTGTTATCTTCTACAAGCCTGTATAATTGCATTGTTACTCCTCCAGAATCTCTTTTTAGAAATTAATGCATTGAAGCTTAGATCACAAGGAATCTGGCAAAAAAAATTAGATGTACTTATGATCTTGAACATACATATGAAATTATGACTTTATACATATGCATGCCTATACCTATATATATAGAGAGAGAGAAAGAGAAAGACAATTCAAAGAAAATTCTGTGTATGTTTATATGTATTGCATGTGTGTATGCCTGTTGTATGTAGAGAGAAAGAAATGGGATTTGGATGACTGGAAGTTAAAATAGTAAATATGACATTTGAATATTTGCTATGTTAGCAGAAGTGCTTTCTCTTGTTTGTTTTATGGGTTACCTGAGTCAATGTTACAACGAAAAAAATACGGGGGAAAAAAAGAATCAACCTGGTTAGAAAGTGGTGCTGGAAAGTGGATAAAGTTTATAGACATACACTTCACTGCGGTAGCTGCTTTGCTGTACAGGAAAACAAAAAATTGCCAATAACATCTTGTTCTAAATCTATGGTGATGTAAGCAGTGTTTCTCGAGATTTTCAATGCTGCCTTTGAGAACCTGCATGAGTGAAATAAATTAGATGTTGTACAAAAATGCTGGGAATGCTTTCCCAGAAGGAAGTATATTGCAGATGAAATGTGTCAGTCTTTTGTTTCCAGCAATAATATAGGTGAGATATGTTTCTCACCATAAACCTTCACTCACGTATGTTCAGTTAAGGACTGGGCAGCCTCTTTGAACAGCAGTTGTGGGTTTGTACCACCATCACTTACTATTCAAGTAGCTTTATTGTTAACAGTAGCAAAAACCTGTATCTTTTCTGTGCATAATATTATTCTTAAATAAATTAATTCAGATTTTGGCATTGGTTAGAAACAAGCCAGAGACACTTGGTGACATAGTCACCTAAAAGATATGATCATGCTCTGTAAATGCAGGTAAATTCTGTGTATTACTACCAAATAAAATAAATTGCAGCAGAAAAGCTTGTATGGACATTCTGCAAATTATCCTTAGGTGACAAGAATATGCCCATCTTACCAGCCAATACAGTTTGGTCACTTGGGAACTGTGATTTGAACTGCAGAGAGATGAGGGAATTGAAATTAGTTATTTTTTAAGGCATAACTGTAGTTCACATATTTCTCCAAGACAGTAATTTTTTTTCAGTACCCTTTTCCCCCAAAGGTCTTGATTGAAGCAAAAATGTCTTTTCATCCCATTTTCTCATAGCTCTTATGACTGAAGGAAATATGACAGACTAGCTTCCCTGTCATGATTTGTCTTGATGCTTTCCATATAACCTTTCCATCCAACTTTTTGAAGTTGCCTTACAATCCAATAAAACTAAGCCCTACTTACTGATTAGAGCTTAAAAGAAAAGTGCTTAAAAGAAAGTTTGAATACTTGCTGTTCCTATGGGACCCAATTAAAAGGAGGCAAATTTCATTTTTCAGGCCCTGATTTCAAAATTATGATAAATAAAATCATTGCTGCCAATCCCAATCTTTTGGCCTGTGAAATATGAGCTAAGTTTCAAGTAGCGTGATGTATGTGTATGCATTTGTGTATACACAACTCTATTAATTGTTAAATTTGCAATCTTCATGTTCACAAATAATCTTCCTAGGTTTAGCTGAAAAAGCACAGTAATTCTTGTGCGACTAACTTTGAGTTAAGCATTACAAATATATTCTGTTGCATTTCTTTCTGCCATGTCATGCCAATTCCCACCATAAATTTGAACTAGTTTTTGAAGTCATTGCAGGAATAAAGCCTAAATCAAACTGTACATTAATTTTTAAGAAAGAAGAGGCCATTTTTTACCTTTCATTGTCCCAGGCAGGCAGCAATCCTCTTTTCCCTGCAGCCTAAACCATCTAGGCACACACTCAAGACGCATTGCAGAAAAGTGCTACCCTCTGACACTGCCTGCTTTGAGCTTCTCCTTACTGTGGCGGTCAATATGTGAACACATTAAAGACTCCTCTTCTTTTGATATGTGAGCATTGCCTTGGGATATGCTGGTCGCATCATTTTCTCTCAGTAGATAATGATTTCCCGTCTTCTGCCTTGTTCCAAGTTGGGATTTGTAGGGAAGGGAAAGGCTTGTCCTTAAAACAGAATTTTCTGGGGCTTGTGATGTATCTTTCATCAAAAGGGAAATATGACAAACCTCTTGAATATGATCTAAAATCTCTCTCCTGTCTTTCAAGGACCTCCAACCTATACAACCTCTCTTCATGTGAAATGCGTCTGCTGTTCTCAAGCTAATTTTCAGCACCCTTTTGACACTTATTTTTCTGAAAATTTTCTATTCCATCATGAAATAATGCTTTCTCATTTACAGGAGGCTGTGAAAATGAGTACTCAAGTGTTACGATCTTCCAGATAGCCAAAATCTTGCTGTAATTCAAGACATAATTCAAGGTGGTACTGGAGAAGAAAGAAAGCAGCCAACAGCAGAAGTCCCAAGTGACTCTTTCAACCTGAATCAATTCACTTTCTGCAAGGGATATGTGTGAAATTTGGTGCTATGACAAAGGGTTGCCAGACCTTGCAAGCCCAAGCACACCTCAGTATAAGAGACATGCTTGAGTACTTGTCTGTAATTACCCCAAAGAAATTGTCGTGAGCACCTGCCCAGCATTGCAGGAGCTCTATGACACTGTGAAGTATTTCTCCTTGTCAAGCTATGAACTCTCTAAACTGGCATTTAAATTTCATTCAGGAATTTCTCCTATCTCTAATCCAGACAGGATTTTGAACAGGTGTCTGTTGGAGATGCCTGCACTGACAGCCTCCAAAAGTCAAACCCATTCTGCTTGGTACCTCTTTTCACAGAAGAGAGAGGAAAAGCACAAGCCTGTAGAGGAGGAGATGTTGGCTGAAATGCAGCCAAGATATTTCAGGGAATCTCCTGTAAAATACTGTACCCCAGGGCAAGCACACAATTTGCCCCTGCCTAGGGTTAGCCTGGTTTTTCTTAGACGTGCTCTGGAGTGCAAGTGGTAATAAATGTCCTTAGAAGCCTAAAACGGTGCTTTAAGAATGAGAAAAGGAGAACTGCCATACTGGATTCCCTAATTCCTGCTACTTTCAATTATTTTACCTCTCACCTCTCAGTTGTATTAGTCAACTGATTTATAGGGAAAAATGCTGGATGACTGTGAGGTCTAGTCAGCACCCTCCTTGTTTTGTTGTGGCTCTGTTACTGGTTTTTTATAAGACTGCAGGAGGAAAAAAATTGTGAGGAACTATTGGCCTTCTTGTTCCTTGAAAAGTTTCTTTTCTTCAGTCTGCATATTTTGAAACCATGGAGGGGAGAAGTAAAGCCTGTGTTTCTGATCTGTTCTGCAGCAGTACAGTAACCATACCTCAGATGTTTTCCTGCTGAGAAAATATGCTGCTGTTCTTCATGGAAAGACCAAAGATTTATGTGTCTTGACTTTGAACCGTGCACATCAATTCCAGCTCATGGCTTCAATAACTGCATGAGTTAGAGCTTTTTGAAAATGGTCAGCTGGAGGGAGCAGATATTCCCAGGTTCAATAAGACAGGAGCCAATCACAGGAATTCTGGGTCTTCAAAGTCAATGTGACTTCCTCAGTCTATGCTGTGCCACTAAACCATTTCATTTATGAATTAGATGTCGATGATCCTGCCCAGGTCCACACTAGCTATGCTTTTAGTCCACTGAGAAATCAGGTGTCTCACATGAAACCAGAAGCTCACTTGTAAATAGACACCGCCTATGGTGCAATGTCAGTGCTGCCACTTAATTCTGATCAAATTATGCCTTTTGAAAAGAGAACAGAAACAATTTATCTAGCAAAAATCAAGTTCTTCACAGAAGACTCCATTGTCTCCATTCCCATTTTTATGTCAATGATTTGATAATCGGTCTTTTTGTTATAAAACACTTTCTCATGCAAAAATCTACAATCAATCATTTCTGTTTCCATTGCACACTGACATTTACTGGTACCTTTTATATGCAGTTTCCATGAATAGTGTTATAGCCAGATGAAGGGAAGAGCTGACTTGAACTTCTAGCTCACTAATTCTTCACAGATTAGCGCTGTCAGCACTGATGGATGAAGGGAGAGATCTATCAGAATGGATGTGAGCGGTTTCACTCCTGCTTTGTAAATCATGCAGGAAATCCCAGTGTAAACTAAGCCTCTGCCTCTCACAAAAGTTAAAACATCACAAGCAGAGCAGTAGCCCCCCAGTTAAATTGGCTTTTTGTTGCTGCTGATCAAATTTCATATAATCCTTCCCACTTGTTTTGTCTAGTGCTGCATTAGTGATGAAAGGCCCTCAGATTTATTATAAGAATATAAAAGCAGAACAGAACAAATTAAAACAGGCCAGAAACTCATGAGCAGGGAAAAGTGCATAATGCCTTTCTGTGTGATCCTGTTGGCGATCACAATTCCCATGGATGTCATGTGGGTGTAGAGCTATGCAACAGTCTCTAGGAGTGATCCTGTTTTTTTCGACTGGACACCAACAAACTGAGGAATGGTGTAACGCACTTTGAAATATTTTTCCAAGGAAAAATTATCTCTTTTCTTCCTCACCAAAGTAAAAGCAAAAGTTTAATTTCACATCTTTGATATATATAGATAACAGCAACTGGAGCGCTCACTGGTGGTCTGTGGAGTGGGAATGTGTAATTTTTTTCAATGTAAGGGTTCTCTCTTAACTCCCATGGTTGCAGACCTGCCTTCTTACAGGTTTTTACCCCTTGGTATTACTTCAGGGTGGGCCCCTTACCTTAGCCAGGGACACAGAGATCCAGCCTTTAAATGAAAGCTGACAGAAGTATCTTTGAGACTCCCTCCTACAGCTTTATAACTTTTAACTGATACAGGATGTAGTTTCATCTTCTGAGAGTTTTTCTTGTTCTCATCCCTGAGACCATAATGCGGTCACCTACAAAGAAGCATCTGGGTCAGGCTGAATTCCAGGAACAATTTTTCATTGAAAAATAGTATAGATGTATTTAAAAATATCCATGAATTCTCTTCATCCATTAGAGAAAATCACAAGGACTCTGGTCTCTCATTCAATAGATCCTAACTACTGCTAGACACATCTCAATTTTGTTTTAAAGAAACTATCAAATGCTGATTTTTGGCATTTATGAACTGTAGTTTCAGTAATTCCTAGTGAGATTGATAAAAAAAGGCAAAGAGGTGGCAGGAAGATCTTGGTTATTCAAGCCAGCCAGGGAAGGCTTGGAGGAGAGATAATTTCCTCTGTGAATAATATCTGAGTAAATAAGGGAATAAAGATCACTGAATAAGTTTCCCCTTGGGAAGAAGAAAAGCTCTTTAAGCACAATAACTGGCTCTGAATAAATTTAGACTGGAAATAGTATGTCTCCTACCACTAGGCCAGTGGTGGTCTAGAACAAGCTTCCAGCTGGAGCTGAAGGAGTAAATGAGACAAGTAATTCATGGGACAGAGCTAGATGATTACTCTATGAAGGCATTATCTACTGCATGGCCAGTGCTGACTCAGTGTTGACATTAAAGAAGGTCCTTCCAGCCCCATGTTCTTAGGACCAGTGCCCAAGATGGGAGCTGTCTCTACCCAAAAGAATATCTCTCATTTAGTACTTTTAGGTCAGAACACTCAGCACAAAAGTGAGAAGCTTAAGCCTAAAACTCTCAAGTTAAAATAAAATAGGAGGTGGGCTGCACTTAACAAACCTAGAGAGTTAAGGTTTGTTATTACTGCTTTTGAGAGAATCCCTCTTTGTCTGAGGATGTATGATTGAAAAAAAAAAATCTATATTAAAGGTTATTAGGGCTTTATTATTGTCCTAAAAGAAGTCTGAAAAGGAGACAATGGGAGAACTAACATCTAAAGTCTCTCATTTTTAATAGTTGTGTCCCTTTACAACTTTCCAGAATGACTTTTCGAGTATTTCTGGCTTAGGCTTCTTCTAAATGCCCCTTGAAAATTCAAGGACATGTGGCAGCATAAATTTTTAAAATATAATGGGTCATGTATTGTGTGCTTGTAGTTCATGCTGCCAAGAGGGAAAGGGGAAGGAAATTTCAGAGCATCTTATGACTCTGTGCACTATTATGTCTTTCTTGATGATCCATTGATATGGTTTGCTACTTGTTGAATGGTTTATTAAATGCCTTTCAGCCCATGTTGTATAGGCACATCACTCATTACAGACACTTCAGGTGCCATCAACTCTGCAAAGAGGGTCAGAGTAATGAAGATCCTTCTTCTTCTGGTGTGAATGCAGAGAAAGGGAAATCATCATTCAGTCCCTTTTTTCCAGCAAGACGTTTGCTCTTGACTTGCTTGTTATCATGGTTACTGACAGCCTTTAGACAAGAAGCTTATTACCTAACTTTGTCTTGCAATATGGGTTTCTATGGCTGTGGTTAAACTGTGGGGCAAAAAAGCTTTCTGGGCATAACGAGGTCTGTCCCAATGTCACAGTCAGCCTCTCATAAAGAGAGTTAATCACAGAATCACAGAATAGTTAAGGTTGGAAAAGATGTCTAAGATCATTGGTTCCAACCATTAACACAGCACCACCATATTCACCTTTAAACCAAACCCCTCAGTCACATTCACATGCCTTTTGAACACTTTCAGAGATGGTGATTCTACCACTTCCCTGGGCAACTTGTTCCAATGCCTGACTATACTTTAAATGAAGAAATTTTTCCTAACAGCCAATCCAAATCTCCCCTGGTGCAACTTGAGGCCATTTCCTCTCGTCCTGTTAATGGAGCACATCATAGTTCTTCAAACCTGTTTTTCCTGTAAAAGACACAGAGATGGTACATACCAGATTCCCCCAGGGTCAGTGAGGACTGGGACCAAGATGTGCAGCCTCAGCACACAGGCTGAAGGCTACGGAACAGTTAGTGTAGACCCAACCAGTAGCGCCAGGGAGATCTCACAGTTGTTTCCATGACATTTACTGGTATTTTCAATTCTTCATGAGCAGTGAATAGAAATGAAAAAGACAGGCATTCTACTTTACAGAAAGAGAAGAAGAAAACATGCAGTTCACTTTAAATTCACTATTTAAGAGATTATTTTTAAAACTTTAAAGATGTAAAATAGCTTTTCGTCAAGCAGTGAATCTCTTCTATTATGCATTTTTGCATCCTGTTTTACTGTCTTATGTCTATAACTAATAAATATTACCAAGAGTTTTTTTTCAGGCTTTAGTTAGATACTAAATAGATGAAACTGGATTTAAACAAGAAAAATCTGGTTTACTGTGAAGAGTGATCACACACTGGAGCATGTTTCCCAGAGTGGAGTTGCTCAGTGGAGCAGCCATCCCTGGAAATGTTCAAATCCTGACTGGATATAACCCTGGGTAACTGGTTCTAGTTGACTCTTTCACCAGGGGATTGGATAAGAAGGTCTCCAGAAGGGCCCTCCAGCCCCAGTAATTCTATGATTGTGTGATATCAAAGCATATACATAAGCTGGACACTAGGAAGAAGTTCTTCATATACCACCAGACACAAACCTGCAGAGTACCAGGATTTCTTTTTGCTGATGTGAGTGGGAATTGAAAAAGATCATGGATGGTTTGCAGCCTTGACAGGAATTCTGGTATGTGCTTTATTATAAATGTAGTGCTAATAAAATCCCCCTTTCTTTGAGATCAATTTTTATTTTTAGTAACCAAGGGGCATTTCCCAGCTTTTATATTGAACTGCACACATTTTCCTTTATTGATATTCTCCATGTTTTTCTGTGACACCGGTATATACCAATAAATATCATTCTCTAAGAAAAAAAATGGCTTTTATCACTTACATAAAAGGGAGAGGATTTTGTTTCTTAGAGGAGAAACAAGCGCAAGAGAGAAATGTATCTCATACATAACATGTTGATTTTGTAAAGTAATTAATAAAAGACTCAGAACATATATTTTTGGCAATGTATCAGTATTAGAGTTTTAAATTTTCCCATCCTCTTTCTTTCTCGTGTATTTTCAACTGCAGAAACAGCAAAAACCCCCAACCTTCTGGAATAAATATCTAATCAAAACTTAGTCTTAAAAGAAATACTGGTTTGCTGGAATATTTTTTTGCCAAAAAGCTGAATTGTAGGACATCTGTTGTTCTACTCTCTGCTACCCAAGAATGATAAGTCTTTTACTGTTTACTGGTCTGATCTTTGAAATGGTTCACAAAACATGTTTGATAAATAATGATAGCTTCTGGGGAAAAAAATTAGATTTGGTTCATTGCTGGTTTTAAAATCACAGTGTGTTAGAATAAGGCTGAGATAATTGCTTTATCAGAGTGGTTTCCTTCTCTTTTGGAGCTCTCCTAGGGTATTTTAGCTGGTATTAAATTGTTCTTTTTAGAATTCATAGCAAATTTCAAAGATATTTAAATCAAACCCAGATAATAGCTATTAACTCTGTTTCACACCATTCAAAAATTGTAATAACTAGTATTGAATGGGTCTTGCACAGGTGGAACATGGATTTTAGAGATATCTGAGCTCTTACAGTTCTTATTGAAATTCTTGAATTTTAGATTTGCTGTTCAAGGTCAAAGAATGGGCAAAAAAGTTGTGAATGTATTTTAAGTTATTAATATAAGAACTGTGACATTAAAACCCAACAGCAGTAAAATGTTGTCATATAGACAGATTAATTTACAGCAATTCTTATGAATATTGAGATGTTATGGACAGTACAAGAAAGTTCTGCACATGCTCAAACGTGTCCAGACAAGAGCAACAAGGCTGGTGAAGGGTCTAGAACACAAGTCCTATGAGGAGGAGCTGAGGGAGCTGGGGTTGTTCAGCTTGGAGAAGAGGAGACCTCATCACTCTCTACAATCACATGAAAAGAGGCTGTAGCCAGGTGGGGGTCGGCCTCTTCTCCCAGGCAACCAGCGACAGGACAAGAGGACATGAACTTAAGCTGTGCCAGGGGAGGATTAGGCTGGACATTAGGAAGAATTTCTTCACAGAAAGAGTGACTGGGCATTGGAATGGGCTACCCAGAAAGGTGGTGGCGTCACCCCTGGAGGGGTTTAAGAAAAGGCTAGAAATGGCACTCAATACCATGCCCAGTTGATAAGGTGGTCACAGGTTGGACTCGATGATCTCAAAGGTCTTTTCCAACCTGGTTAATTCTGTGATTCTGTGATATGTGTTACCATGGCTCAATATTTCTTCACATTGTTTCTAGATTTAGAAATATTTCCAAGTTTCTGTGCACCGGTACACCACCACACTGCATTGCATGCCATGCCACTTGACTCTGGCCAAGAATATACTGTACATTACCACAGCAACTGTAAATCAAAAAGCAGACACTTTGTGTATGACTTTGACTGCATTATGTTAGTGGTCTGTCAATATCTTAAATTTGTCTAGTTTTAGACAGTGACAGATTCACTGTCTGCACTGTGTATTTCATGCTGTAAGGACAGAGTCAGGCCCTGTGATCTTAAGTTACAATTAGGGTGTTTTCAAGACTTGATGGATACAACTCAGAAGTTTTGATAGACTAGGAAGATTTAGATAAACACTCCAATTGTTTCTTGAACCATCTTAATCTTTCACGTCTATGAAACCAGACTTGAAAATTTTCAGGGTACAATGTGATTTGTAAAATTTGCCTAATTTCTGCCTTTTCTAACACATTCTGCTCACATTTCCTCAGCTACTAAATATCTTCTTCACTTCTCCAAGAAGTAACATTCATTTTTTTTTTTTTTTTTACTTGACATTTTTAAAGTTCCTAGTGGACTCCTTTCTGGGCTGTGCAAGGCTTTTCTCCTCTAAAGCACAGAGTGATTAGAGAGCAGTGGTTTGCAGTGTGATGGGGCAGCTAAGAAAAGGGCTGAATGGAGGACTGAAAAATATCACTGTATTTATCTACATATCTTTCAACTAGAAGAAGCCAAAGAAGTATTTAGCTCAGGGCAAAAAAAATGCGAGGGGCTCTTCTTGTTTCCCACGCACATAAATATCTCTCTGAGACTCCAAATTTAGTCATGCCCTCAGTTTCCTACTTTTGAAAACTCACGCACCAGCAGCTTGCAGAGGTTTTGCTAAAGCTTCAGATTTTGCGTATGTGCAAATATTCTCCACTTAGAAAATGCCAAATGCACTCTGTGTCAAAGGCTCCCTCTGATACACCTGCACAGAACCGTAGCATTACTGTCTTTCCAAATCTATTGACCACAGCCAAAATTAACTAAAAACGTGTCTGTTAGAGAATTTCCTAAAGAAAAAAAAACAAAAAACCCACAACAAAACATTAACCTTAGAGGTCGTCTAGCAATTCAAAAGCTCAAAGAATGAAATAGTACTTTGAATGGTGATTGGAATAGGATACATGTAGAGATCTAGGAAGCGGGTCAACTTTTATTCTATTTCTTCATTGATATAATTAACCACAGATATATATATATATGTATACACTTCGGACTTTTTTGGTAAATAAATCAGGAGGTATAGTACCAACTGCATCTTTATTCACAAAGGTAAGTAAATTTCACACTCACTACATGAAACTTGTAGCCTCTTGTAAACAGTTTTGTGCGAAATCCGAATCATGTCACCAAGAATTTTTTTTGGAATAATGTGGAACTTGCACATTCTTTGCATGCAGAGACTGATCTGACTGACTATGCATCAATGCACCTCTATTAGGAGAAAAGCTTATTACCTCCTATTATAGCCATTAATAATGTAATATGAAAATAATAACAGGTTAGCTGTTACAGCCATTTTAAAAGCACCTGCTAGAAAGGCAGAATAAGCTATGAAAACATTTTAAGAAGCATCTTCAATTTACTTACAAGGTTCTGATAAAGTGTTACTAAATACCTAAAACTAAACAACCTAAAGTAAGAATTCTAGTGCTCTGTGCTACAAGCTCATCTGAGTGATTATCTAATGATTTCAGTCTCTGTTTCATCAACTGAAAGAGCCACACAGGGCTCCCTGAATACCAGCTCCTTGCAAATGATCCTGTTCCATAGCAGGTGACAAGAGAAACAAAAACAAAGTCTGCTTTGTCTCATCTTTAATATCCAAATCAGATGATTCTCTTTATATATATATATATTACTGCAGAGTGCCAGTAGGAGAATATTCTGATGTCAGCAAATGATTCCTTAATGGGGATCTGATAAGCACTCTATCTGTATTCGATTTGTACGTAAATGGTGCCATTTTTCAAGTGCCAAACAGTGCACTCTACTTAATTGGGATGTGCTTAATCAGAAAAATCATTTAATGGGACATTGTTTGGGGATCCTGTTTAAGCCGTGTGATAATTAAAAGCAATGAGTGTTGATTAATGGTGGCAGTAATTCTGCATATCGGGACACTCTCTAATTATTTGGTCTTGGTGATTCCTTTTGTGTCTCAGTCTCCTGGCAAGTCAGGCAGTTTGCTTCTCTAAGAACTGCTTTCAGTCTCTGCAGCAGAAACAGAAGGATCAGTAACCAGCTCACTCCTGCCTGTTCCCGGTACTCAAGGGTTCCTTAAAAGTACTGTTCCTGATTTGTCACTTGACACCATAATAATGATTCCAAAGCTGTTTGAAAAAACATTCCTGCTAAATGACGCTTGCTTTTACCTCTTTCTGATTAATGGTGGTCTGAAATGGTATAGCTTGTTGAGAAAATAGATTGTTACCATTTAAAAAATTGCATCTCATGCAATAAAGAGGATACTGAAATTTGGCATGTACAGCCTTAAATGCTGTGACTTAAAAACAGACAAAACTGAGACACCTACATCCAACCATGGTAGCATCCCCCCCTGCAAATCCTTCATCACTTTTTGCTTAGCAGAGGTCTGCAAGGGAAAGAACAAACTGCAGAAACAGGACAGCTGGACTGAGCTTCCCTTTGTTCCGTGATACTCTAGCTGGTCACCAGTAATCACCATAGTATTTTCCAACACGGCAAAGCTGCCCCAGACAGCACTAAAGGCTACCTAAAAAGTTCACCATGTACACACCAAAATACAGGTGTGGGACAGTGTTGATCAACTTGTCATGGCATATTGTTTTGGGAGTTTTACTGGAACCCTTTTCTTTTCTTTCAAAGAAAGAATTTCCAAGGTTTTTTTTGCAAAACAGTTTTATCACAACACAGGCCTTTACTTCCTTCCACATTTCTAACTGCAAAGAAAATTTAAAAATTCATTTATTTAAAAATAAATTACTCTAGGTATTATTGAAACTTCAGGAACTACATGAGAAAGAAAACCCCTCTCTATGCTGTGAGTTGCTGAGGGTTTCTTCTTTTCATCTGAACAGTTCACCCACTGTGCAGTTATAGAATCACAGAACACACAGAGAGAATGGTATACATTCATCAATTAATGAGAGATCCTATTAATAAGAGGGCTTGCATATGCAGAATATAAAAAAAATACACAAATTTTAATCATTGTCTGGAAAAGCAAAAAAAGGCATTTAGTTCATTTTAGTAAGTGAAGATGCCAACAGCGAACAGGTACATATGAACTGATCATTGAAGGCACCTTACACAGCCAGTGGAGAGAAGGAAGCAGTGCAGTGCCTTATAAGAATAATTAAGAAGACAAGAACAATTTTTTTGTTTCTCATTTATTGTGCAATTGCGGAAACTCATCTGAGGAAAGAGGCTTTAGTGTACCATGTGCAGACAGCAACAGAAATCGTATTTGCTGTGTTGCTGTACTGACTGTAACATGGTGGTAGAATTTGGGGTCCACACTAAAGATGCCTGCTCATTTTGTCAGCAGCTACAGTAGAAGTTTTCATACCGCAGCAGCCACTGATCAGCACCTAAATTGGTCAGATCTTATAAAAGATACACATACCAGCGCTGCCTCTAAGGTAAAACCCCAAGCTAACAGGAATGAAGTTAAAGAACATGCTAAGAAAACATTTTATGTAACAGGAGTGCCAAAACTCAGGGTGACCCTAAGCCACCAGAAAGCCTTGTTCCACATTCTTGGTTCTCGTTCTGATTGGTCACAGTGAGCTCATTCCCAGGCTTTTATTTGAATCTCTGTCCAAAACAAACCTTGCTATGATTCTGGGAATAGCTGTGTCTGAGGCTGATGTGTGTTTGGCTATCTCAGTCCCATCTAGGTATGCAACCCAGGTTCATGCCAAAACCTACTTGTCTTGGGTTGCAATGCATTCCTCATATTATCAGCTGAAAGAGTAATGTTTTTATTTGTCAATGGCAAATAAAGATCGTGAAGGAGATGCAGGGTTGAATGTTATGTAGTGAGGTGGTTGACTGAGGCCAGCCAGCTCCAGAGAAGTGAGGACCCAAGCTTTCCTGCACGTCCCAGTCTGGGGTTCAGAAGTAAGGTCCCAGAAAATCTGCAGTTAGTCCTGCATTGCAATACTTTCTTCAGCTATCTAATAAATCAACAGTAACCCGTGCAAGAGTATGGGCTTCAGTGAAGACGCCAGAATTAAATTATTGGTTTTACAGAGCTTATTCCTGCCTACTCTTTCTCCCCTCCCAGAAGACAACTAATGTGGACCTGCAGGCCATATTTTAGTGAGTCTTTAAGCATGGTAGCAAAAAGTCATCAGGCTTCAAGAGTTAACTCCTGAAAATCCCAAAAATGCAAATTCCTGAGAGAGAGAGAGAGAGAAGGAAAATACATGTATTGATCCTAAAAAAATTTTAAAGAAAGTACAAAGAATATTTTTCCTTAGTTAAGATGAGTAGTAGGAAAAAAAATAGTAGTGATTAAGGGTTTGTTGATGTTGTTTTATTAGTTTTGGGTGAAATGCTTGCTTTAATAAAATGAAAGGATTTTTGCCTTTGACTTCAAGGGAGGCAGGGCTTCATCCTTTCTATTCTTCAGCAATACATAAGCTTTAAAAGGGTGAGAAGCATCTTACTTAACCAATATTTATATTTGAGACAAATTCCATCTAACATTAAGAATAAGCATTTCTAGGGTGAAATCAATATGATCTTTTTTAGATGTCTGTTTTTAAGATGAGTATCTTTAAAAAGGATAAATCACATACCAGAATTTATTTTTTATCAATTTCTTCATACTTACAATAAAAAGAATATAAATTGCTAGCATCTACATGCTGCCAGATGAATCCCACCCCAGTGTGTTTGTCTCAATATATTTTTTCTTACTGTGAGTATGCAGTAAGGGAAATTCTGGTCAAATTAAACTTTATATTTTTTTATTTGGCAAATACATATCTTTTGTTCCAATATTCTTACTTTATCTTACTAATCACAAACAGAATGTGAAAAATTTTTCATTTGTTTTATTAATTCTGCATACATAATTTTATTCAATAATTATATGGTTATATAGTTAATACACTGTACATTCAATAAACAAATGCAATAACACAAACCTGTTCAAAATTGTAGGAATATCTGTAAGCACTAAAATAGAAATATTAACGTATTTGCTGGTGTCAGGATGTGTATTCATAGTTATTACATTTTCCATGCCATATCCTGAATGCTTTCTTTATAGACCTAGTTAACTGTAATTTCTCCATGAATCATTTTATGTTGTAAAGGACTTTAAAGTTTTGCTAAATGTATTCTTGATAAAGACTGCATAGATAAATAAAGGCAGAAAGTTAATCTCTGCTTTATAATAAATATGAAGTCACAGTAGACTTGTGATTGACTAGCTGAACCACAATTCTGTTTTCTACAGCTTTGGTACAGAAATGTTCCATACTTACAGGAAGGAAAGCAAACAAGGAAGGACTGACTTGTTGCTGGAAGAGATGTGTTTCCCTTCCTGGCCTGTAAGATAGGCTTTCTCATCAATATATTGCAAATTACTAACTCAGCACTCACATTGCGATTGCATTGCCTCTTTTGGCCTTCTCGTACATACGTAATACTGACCCTTGTTCATTCCAAATTAATTTGTGCAGTTACTATCATTGATATTGTCCCCAAACAAAAATCATTCAGGAATTCTGATCTTGCTTTCACATGGGAGTTTCAATCAGATTCTTTACAGCAAAAATCCATTTTTGGAAAAACCAGATTCTTTCAGAATGCCTACCAGTTGTACTTTTTCTAGTAAAAAAACAAGTCTGTTGTAGAAACAAGAGTAGAGAAAGTGATTGCTCTTTAACGTATTTACATTTGGAATTTCATCACTCTTTAAATTATTCATTTGTTTGAGTCCATTTCACATAACTTCACTGCAAGATTTTCCATACAAAAATTACCAGTTTGGAAGGAATGATTTTAAGGTCTCTGGTATTTTATGTGACAAACTCTAAATGCAGCGTAAATTCAGATGATTGACAAAGAGAAGAGGGAGTGAAGAGAAGCAATGCTGTTTTACAGTGCTGCCAAAGCCTCTCTCAAATACAAAGGCAAAAGTGTTTTTGAAAAAATCTTTAAAATTCTCTTGGAAGGCTCTTTTGTTTCTGAAAACTGTCAGGACTGCTCAAAAGATATTTCTGGAGCAAAAACTAAAAAAAGCCGTTTTGGTTGAGCTCCAAAGTTGGAGCTTTGTAAACTTTTAAAACACAAGACCTGAAAATTTTCCATTTCAAGTATCATTTCATTTTAACCACAGTTTCTATACACAGCCTTATATGGAATGTAGCAGCAGAAAATTGCCCTGCCTTCAGTTTGGCCTCAGTTTTCCAGAGGAAGAGAAGTAGGAATGGTGGTTGAAGGAGGAGAAATGTGCAAAGCTGGGTGACAATGTCCCTCTTGAATTTTGGGAGGGGGCCTTGAAGACTGGTCACATCTGCTGTGCACTGGGGGATGTGCAGGTGCACACATGGCAGAAGTGCTTCATCGGGAGAGCCAGCAGCTGCTGCATTATCTGTGGAGTGCTCATTGCCTGGGGAGCTCAACACCTTCTGGAGAACCTTCCTTCAGAGCAAAAAAGATGAAGGCTGTGAGTGTCTCATGCATCTAGGCATACAGGAAAACACCAAAAGAATTTTATATACCTCCCCCTTCCCCAAAAAAGTGGTTTTATTTGGGGCTTGCAAAACTGAATCCTATTACCTCTTAAGTACTAGAAATAGGAGCATCCCTCCAAGTCATCTTGAGTCTCTCTGATAGCAGCAGGACATCTGCCTGCCACCCAGGTAGAGGCACAGGAACACATTGAGAAGCACAGAGGCCTATTACTGCATTACTAATTGTTCTGGACTAGTGTAGTTCTGGTGGGAGAAGAAAAATTCCTCATCGATCCAATGAAAGGGGTAGTCAGACTCCCAGTAATAAAACAGGTGCGATGACAGCAGTTTACGCTGTGGCTGAAGCTTGTAATGGTGCATCAAACCTCTATTGGCTATGTTAAAAATAGCAGGGAGGAGTTGATTAATTTTATATTAAGGCATTGTGTGGTTACCAGCTGAGTACCCCCGAGGATCAAATACTATGGGTCACTTTTTTTTAATATGGAATTAACCATTCTTTTAATGCTACCCTTGAAAACAGCAGTGAAAATCTTCCATAATCAGAGTTCAATTGTGTAAGTCCCACTTTGACTACCAAAACAGATCCGTCATCATAGAGCTTGTAATAATGGGGTGAAAAAAAGAAACAAAATTATATAGAGCAAGAGGGTGGGGGTTTTCATCTACATCCTTTGTCTCCCAGCATAGGTGAAATGCAAAAGTCCAACTTTGTGTTAACAAGATGTTGGTCTATAATAGTCTTGTGGAAAGGCAAAAACTCATGCTCTAGTTATTGCCAAAACTGTCATCTCCCCTAAAGCAAGTGAGGTCCTCTGCATTATCTGAAGAAATCAATCTGAGTAACAAGAGGTAGCTGCCTTCCTTAGCTCAGCCCTGCCCGGGGTGTTCTCTCATCTATAAGGATAATGGTATCAGGAATCTGCATCTCCAAAGCAGCCAAGCAACTGATAAGACATTTGGCTACTCTGCTGGGAGAAAATGGCCTTAAGACAGCCCTGGATGCATCCAGCAGAGCCTGCTCTTCCCTGCTGAGGAGCAGCAGAGGTGAGCAGCTAAGATCCAACACCATGAAGATTTTCTTGACTGAAAGGTTTATACAGTGATGCAGAGTAGGAAGCTTATGAAAGGCTGAATGAATATTTCACTAGCTTCCCTCCAGAGACAGAGAATGCGTTAGTGTGGCAATTTGCCTGTTCCCATATCTGAACTGTTCCATAGAAATTTACTCTTTTTGAGCCTACTGTAATATACAGCACTCAGCAGAGCTCAAATCTCCCTGGAAACATATTGGGTTTTCCTGGCCCGTAGCCAAGAATAGTGTATGCACAGAGGGAAAAATTATTAGAAGATATTGGGAAAAAATCCTTCACAATTACCTGTGTCTGTTTGGAAATTTGACAGATATCCCTCCTTTGGTAGCTAAATATAAAGGGCAGAGTTCAGGGGCAGAGATAAGCAGCAAGAGAGAGGAAGTTACCACAAAACAACTGATGAGAGTCCCTGTTATTTTTCAGAAACCTTTTTGATTGCCCCCATGAGATTTACCAAAAGGCTTTTCTTAGGCCCTGAAGCCGGTGCTTTACACACCACACCCTGGAAAGTGAAAGTTGTCTGAGGTCCCTGGAAAAGCCCAAGCCCCATTTCTCAACTTGATGAGGCCAATGAAATTTATGTAGGGGTCTTTTTACTTGCATTTTAAACCATGACACATTTTTTGCAGTTTATTTGGCCTATAAGGGGCAGAAGATCATTTTATTCAGCTCCACACCACAGCCACCTTCGTACAGCTGATGCCTGTGTCAAGAAAATGCTTATTTTTCACTCCTCCCATTTACCTGTCAAGAAGGAACAGAAAAAAAAAAAATTCTTGGCAAACTATGGAGCACCCAGGCCTTGAAAGGCAGAGTCATGCCCTGGCTTAGCCCGTGAACATAACCCGGCCCCATAGAGAGGTAATTATGTTTTGGGAGCTCAGCAGACTGTGCATAATTATACTCTAAGGAGGATTACTGCCTTTTATGAGTAATACCATGATGCAATGGCAAATGCAGAATGTATGCCTCAAACCTGCAATCCAGGCTGGATGACAGACCCCTCCCAGACCACCCTGCCTGCTGCACAGATTAGCTGTCCCCAGGGAAAGACTGCCCTGCATGAATCAGTTTCCCATACAGATCTCACTTGTTCAGAGATAGGTAATAAATGAAGTTTTACTCCATTCAGGAGATAGAGAAGTGAAGACTTGCTAGTCAGAGAAATAAGATTTTGAATGTGAAAGGGAGAAATTCGTTGCTCAAACTGCCTGCAGCTTAATTTGGACTCAGTCATCCCTTCCGGTTTCTCCCTTCCAAACTCCTTCTCAGCCAAGAGACCTACCCAATGATTCTGGGATCCAAAACAGCTTTCTGCTAAACCTGACACACCAAACAAGCAGCTTAGCATTGCACAACCTGTGCATATGGGCAGCAGCACACAAAGCTGTGCCCCTGGGCATGGGCAGCTATGTAGGAGACTATTCAGGGCTTCCTGTTCCCTTCCACCTGCTCAGGGAAATTCAGCAAAGCCCACCTGCTATGGAGCACACAGAAACCCAAGGAGATCTTTCTGTGTGCTGTGGAAATGGGCTGTTGGTAGAGGCGACTGCAGCCTGCAGGAGATCCCTTTGACCCAATTAAATAGAGAGGCAAGACAGCAATGGGCTTGTTTGCCCTGTTTAGCTGCTGGTTTGCTTTGGGTTTCAGCCCCTCTATTGTAGCCAGGTTTCTCAGTTGTTGAGGTTACCAACACCTGGTTACCTGTCCCACTTTCTCTGCTTGTGAGTCAGCTTTTGAGAACTTCAAGCTTATGGCACAGAGATAGTGACTAGTAGCTCTGACTTTCATGCCACGATAGAGGGCAGGCAGCTGTGGGGAGATGACCCCAATTGTCATCCCAGCCTGAGCTGTCCTGGTGGCCCATTGTCTGTTGGTGCCCACAATAGCCTTTTTAATATTGTAAAAAACTACCCATTGCACTGAAAATCTTCCCAGCCTGGTGGCACTTCAAATGTTTTTGGGAGCAGAGGTGAGATCTAAGCAGGGGAAGGAGAGGAGAGGAGAGGAGAGGAGAGGAG